>JZKD02S2086608.1:28440-44142 GCA_000966675.3 Picea glauca
CCTTCCAAGGCTAAAATATCCTTCTCCCATGGAGACCAAGTCGATCTGGCTGATGTGGCAAGGTGTCCTGCTTTTCTGCCTTTGTTAAAGACATCAAAAACCTTTGAAACACCTCATTTCTCCACCATTTGTCAAAACTAACTGTTGTGCTGGACTTGATAATTCACCACATGTATATTCCAAGAGGTTTCATCTCATTATGCTTCAAAAATTTCTGATCTGAGCGAAATTTTGAAAATTCTGGTTAAAACAGGGTTTCGGTGGTTGACTGGAACAGTTCCTGGGTAATTTAACCACCGAAAGTCAGAATTTTCAGAAAAAACTACCTTTGGGAAAAATCAATTTTCTCAGCCATAAAATATCCGTTTTGCACGTTCCAATAGTCGATCGACATATAAAGATCGTAAGATTTCCAATGGTACAATCAGATTTGGATTTGGAGCTAGGGAAGCTAGTCAAAATTTCCCTACAAGATTAAGCATATTTCCTTCAAAAATGCTGGTGCGTTTTTGAGAGTTAACACCTGTGATCCGATTGATCAACGTTGAATCAACTGTGATACGATAGTTTAGTCACAAATAGCTGCCATGGTAACAAGAAAGCAGTAGCTTGACACAAGCATTGACTTCCTGGTGTCTTCCTAAGTGTGGGATTTTCATGACGTTCAGCAGGGTGGACTGCGTGAGGTTATGGGTCCATGACTGAGGGATGATCTTCGAGGTCTTACATTTTTTTCTAGTCAAGTACTTATGCGGGGAGAGCATGTTATAAACCTTTCGATCTCCAAGGTTGAAGTCTCTAAACTTCAATGCAACAATCTTGTCTTGGTCTGTTCAAACTATGCATATCCCCTTCGGGAGGTATGCTATAACCAAGGTGTATTCGAAATATCTGGGTATGATTTCTCGATTTACTGCGCCACTTAGGGGTGGGATATAGGTGGGTAATATGGCCGAGATCAATATGGAATTTTCTAAGTCATCCCTATGTTTGGTTCGCTTTTCATTTGATGGCCGGGATGGTCTAGCTGCGTGGTCAATCGACGAATACGCTTTCACGGTTCTCATGGAGGAAGCTTGGATCCCTACAGATAATCCTCTCTCCGACATGACTCTTTCAGTCATCAGGTCGAGGAGTACTTTTGTCACAGATTCTTCAAATGCGGTGAGATCTTCGGACATACACGCTCAGAATTAACTAGATCGGGTTCAATATTAACTTAGGCATTGTAATGGAATAGATGGCAACAATGCGATGATCATTGTGAAAAATCAATTTAGTTTGCGGGCTCAAACTCTTGGTTAGAAAAAGTGTTCTCGGTGCATGGCACGACGAGATAAATAGGTAACTCGACAACAAATATCTTGCAATGGGTGTTGTTCCAGAGTCTGTACTTAAGGATTAGAAGTACAGTGTCTAGGCATCCGAAAGTGGGTAAAGGGTAGAGAAAAGAGAAACGTCAACCTTTGGCAAGGGAAACTAGGGATGATTTCTATGTTGGTGTTGTCTAGCTTCCAACTGTTCCTGGATGTTTATATCCTGTTCAACCGTTGCCCATGAACGTTCGAGTTCAACCTGTGTAGTGTTTGTTTTAAGAATAGTATCGAAAAGGTTTAAGGCAATGTGTGTTTGATTTGATAATCCGGGTTCGATATTAGGCTATCTTGATATAGGGACAGTCACGGAGGAAGAGTAAAATAAGAAAAAACCTCAGGGGGAAATTAAGTGCTGTCTCAATTCGGTTGTATAAAAGAGAGTTTACGGTTTCAGGAATGAACAAGGGGTGCAAATCAAAGGCCCTTTTCCGTAACTGAGTTATATTTTAATAAAATGTATGAGGTGGGAGAAAACATTTAGCTGTCTATCGAGTAAGGCTCCTATCAAGGGAGAATATCACGTATAAACAGAATAAGAAAAATGTAAAGAAATAACCCGATGAAGCATAAAATATATAGAGAATTCTGAAAGTGTTGACTGGTCTTATACCTGCTGATAACTGGTACAAAGGAAAAACAGTAAACAATATAGAAAACCAAAATTCATTCACTATAGTAGAGGTTCCACTAAATCATAGCGAAGCATTCATCAGATACGAATATGAAATGAAACGAAATATGAGATACAAGAAAACAAACTCATAACACAGTCGTGACATAATTAAGAATCTTCGAATTTGCTTTATATTAACTCTCAAAATGCAAAACCTCTATTACAATTGACACAAAAAGGTCCAACCCTTTTTTCTTTCTTTCTATGGTATATTTATACAGTTTTACAATAAGATAGAATCTCAATCGCTGCAAAATTTTCAGTGATGATAAGGAGGAGAGCAATCGTTCCATTTCTTTCTCTCTGTCGTTATTTGGTGCCAAAAGCTTGTCCTTGCGCATGCTCGGTACAAGTGACACACATTTCCACAAGCCGAGATATCAACCGTGACGGTTCTTCTTGACAATTGGCTTCAAAAGAGTAACAATCTCGAGCTAATTGTGGTAACTTGTCTTCCATCTGTTTGTCTATGATGTCGATAGCGCACAATTGCACACTTGGTTTAATCATACATTTATCTTTTTGGACTATGTCTGCCATAGTCACTTGTGAGATCTCGACCGAATCTCTTTCTTCTTTTTCATTTAAATCAAGTGAGATTTTTGCCATATTCATTTGAATCAATGCCTCGACATTACCTCCACTATCAATGCCTAGCAGATTACCATCTATAGAACTAAAAGCCTCTTCTAAGGATTTCGTTACCCTCTTGGCTTGCAGCTTACCTTCTGAGATGTTGTGCTCCCATTCTTTTAATAGAATATTTCCTCTGGTCTGCTCTGAAATGGGAAACCTAGGAGTACTTCCTGATTCCCTGTTGTTTGTAGCTATGACAACCTCTTGAAAGGTGACCTGTGCTTCTCCAACTTCTCTTTCTCTAACAGATAAATTTTCCAAAACTTGATTAACAAGCAAGCAGTTGTCCCGAATCACCTCTACCTTGGCGAGTAAATTTCGCTGGGCCGCAGAAACTCTGCTCTGAATCTCTATTGCCTGGGACCGGAACATCTTGATATTTATAACTTTACTTTCGATGATTTCCACACTGGCCTGTAGCTGTTCGATCAAGTCTTTTTGCTGGCCCGCTTGTATCTGACCATTCCAAACCACCAACTCTACTTGTTCGAGCTTAGTCTTGAGCAGCTCTATTTCACTTTTATCGGCCAACCTTGCTTGTTCTACCCCTACACTCACCTGGTCCTTGGCGGCATCCTCTGTAGTGGCTAGTCTGGCTTCTAGGGTTTTGATGAGGCGATTCTTTCATTTCAGCTGGTTTTTCAAAACACCGACTGAAAATTGATTCGCTGTGGCATATGCCCCTAATGTCCCAGCTATTTTCGTCGCGAATTGTTCATTCCTCTTGTCTTTCCCATCAGTCAATACTTTTTATTTCTTGGCTTTCAATTCCCCCTGCTGATAGAATTCTCTCTTTACCACAACCTTTCTTTTCTTATCAAAGAATAACTCATTTGGAGGGAGCTCTTCCACCCTTATAGGCCTCAATTCTTCATTTAAAATCCACCCTGCGTCAATATTTCCTTGAGTTGACTGCAAGGGAGTAATGGATGCGATGGGGTCTCCGATTTGCTTGGATGATTGCCCCGGGGTAGTAACCGAAGTTTTCTTTTTTGGTGGGTCGGGAGTCTTTATCTCTACTTTCAGACTCTTAGTTTTCTCTTCCCTGTCCTATTTTTCTTGACTGGGTGTCACATATTTGGAGTCTTCGACATATTTTTATTTCACCTCCACTGTACTCGGATTCTCACCTCGTAATACTACGGGAAGACAACTGCGTCGATGTTCTTGGAATTTTAGAACATCGACCCTCTCTTCAGGTGCCAGGGTTTGTATCCGAGCTAAAATCTCGGCATAAGATCTTGCGCCTCGGAAAATGTTATTCGAGGGTGAATTTTCATGTTCGAATCTCTTGAGTCTGCAACTGGCCAAATGATTACTCACGACCCTTTGCGGATTGTGCTTCTTGAATTCAATAAGAACCAATTTTAGGTCTTCCAGGTCTACTGCCTCAGCTTTAGCATGCCCGAAATCTAATAAAGAGTATGAATTTAAATGAACAGGAAAAGGTGGCCATACCTTCTTTGAGTATCCCTTAAGATCCTTTCTTATGCCACCGATTACTGTTTGTCTAGCAACCTCACGACAAGCCATCTTGTCGGGGATGAATAATGGCAATGCATGCGGGGGAACAGAAGCCCCAAAAACTCTGAGCTATTAGAATTCGGCTTCTACATACCAGTCAACTATACTGCTCAAATTCATCACTATATTGTCTGAGATCCTGGGTGGCGGGTGGCCGAAAATAGTGACATGCAACGGTACCATCACCCAGTTGAAGATTTCATATACGAAATCTGCCGCTTTGTTTTCCCACAATTTCGAATGATAGACGTGGATGGGCTCGACCTCTGCTGGAGTCCAAATCTAGCTCATTAAGGGAAATGGTGTTAGAAAGCACACAACGTCCATTATGTATGCAGACATAAAAAATGAAGAAATATTTCCGCTCTCTTTCTGCGCCCGATATTCCATAACCCGACTGGTCAAGATATCAGACAACATTTTCGCCCAGTCGAAGGAACAACCTTTGGTGACTTGATGTATTAGAGGTACCCATTGAAGAAATAAATGTGAGGTATCCTCTCTCCGTATAATCTGTAGGTCATCATAGCTATATACTTGAATTGTGGTTCCAAGGAAGCTATTGAATATATACCATTACTGTCTGCCCTGAACTTCGCAGGGTGCGAAACCCAATATTTGATTAAGCTGTACATAGTCTTGTCATATTGTACACATTCCTTCTGTTTGAACTTCTCCAAGAATTCAGCATCATATGTAAAGTTGGACATGGTGGGCAACTTGTACATAGCTTGTAGTTGTTCGGGTTTGAAAGTCCCGATGGTGACCTTCTGTTCATTGATGATGGTTCTGGCTGGTATGTCCACATGGTCTAATGCCCACCGGACCATATCATAGTAAGGGAGCAGTCTTGGCCTGGCCGCTAATTTATGCATTCCCAATTGAACGACGATCTTATATTTGGTGGTTATGTTGTCTTTTTCATTGTCACTGGAATCATCAGAATAATCCACTAATTCGGCCTGCAGAATATCAGAAACGAACGACCAGTTTGGGATAGAGTTGACACTTCGAGGTGAAGTATCAACGGGGTTGTCTGGACCTTGTCCTGAAACCTCAATGCTGGCTTTAGATGCTTTTCGGGGGGCCATGACGAGAGATCCTGCTTTATCTCTTCTGCAATAAAAATATGTATACATACATAAATTAGCTTGATGGGAAAGTGTGCTCTGTGTAATATAGAAATGAATTTGTTATAACGAATAACAACTCTATATATTCGAAAACTCAGTACTTTTTAAGAACAGGTCGGTCAAATCACGCTTAAAAATAAATTTAGCAATAAAAACCCAATCTTTATTTGTCGATTTGCCTAGTTTCTAATTAATGCCATAAATTTTGGCGGTTCGAAATGTCAGTTGGCGTAAGGAAGAATTAAGACTGCCTCATAAACTGTGCATGCATCAAATCATGAGAGGTATTGGTTTAGCTTAATTAATCCAGTTTTACCAAAGTTAATTAATATTTCGATACTCGTTGTATCGAGAATTTTTGCTTTAACCCTTTGAACCTCTAACACCTGAAATTGCGATGATTGACTTTGGTTAATAAAAACGTAATTGTGATTAGGCACTTAATTAATTATGTAATTATTTATATTTCCATATCATGACTCGGAGCTTCGAAGGTATAGCTTCCGGGAAGTTTGCATGCCGAGTTGCAAAACCGTGAGATTGCGATGATATGTTTTAATTAAAAGGGAGGATAAAATCAGATTAAGTGTTTAATTAATTATGCTCATATCTTTATCGCGACTTCATGACGCGAGGCTTTAACAATGTATATTTTTAAAAGAGAACACACCGAGTTGCGAATTTCCGACAAAACTTAACCATGACTAAGCTTTTACCTTTAACCTTGACACGAGTTACTAAAACAAGAAATTCGTGGTTTCGGCTATTGAGGTTACGTCAGTAAAAATTTTGGATTTAGTAAACGCCGAGATGCGAAAACCCGATGATGTTTAACCGAGAATTAGGAAAATTTTACTTTCGTTATTGACCTAGGTAAAATTTTAAAACGATTTTGCCGTTTCGTTGTTCGGGACTTGTGAACTATGTGATCTATAGTATCCGACATACAAAATCCCAAGGTAGAACAAAGGAGGAAAAATATTTTATGAAAAGTAGAACTCGCTTTGAGAGTACAGTAACTATCGTCGCTCACGTGATAAGACTTTAGAGATTTTGAAACCACAGATGGAAAATACGAAAACCATCTTTCGATTTTGAGCATTAAGACATGAAATTTGAGACGGGCTAGAAAAAACAAAGGTGGCTCCAACAATGGGTATGGAGCCTTCATTAACTTTGTTTGGTCCGTTATGGTGTGGTCCAACGATCTGGTGGCGAGTTGTCTGACCATAAATTCCTTTCTACGCATTCAGAGCGTCAGTAAAATGGTTATAATGTCCCCAACGACTATATTGCTTCGCCATGGCAAAGTGCCATGTGACGTTGTTCTGATATCTCGTCGAAGCTCCAATTTTTCAAAGTTTCCTTCTGTGAAGTTCCCTCTGGAACCTTCTGTAACTTGTCGATCTTAGCTCTCTTCTTACTTAGCTTTTTATCCTTCTTTCCAGTGATCTTTGTTTCAGTATTCCTTTTTCCATTCTGATTCTTATCTTATTTTGACATAGATACTTCGTGTTCTTGGGATTCTTTCCGAGGATTCAAGGGTAATACCTCTTATTTATCTGGGGTAGGTACTTCAAACTTCTGTGGGTCCTCTAATGTTCTTGCAACTTCAACATTTGGGTCTCTGGTGTTAAATAACTTCGATTTGTTCTCTTCAATCAAGTGTGCGATCCTTCTAGTCATGAAATATTTTAACTCTTGTTTCTTCTGCTCTAAAAATTATTCTTCTTCCTTTTGTCTGTCTTGATCTCTATCAATCTAAGGTTTTCTTAGTAACATGGTAAATGGGGCTCTATCCTCAGTAAATTTAATAATCTCAAAATCTTCTTCTGTTGAAGTTCCATTGGCATTCATAGGTATCTGAGCGAGCCTCACACACAGGTTTATCAACTTCCCTCTAAATAAACCTATTCCTCCCAAGGAAGGAGTCATAACAGGCTTCCCTAAAAGTTCCCAAGTTCTTTTTGTCATGATATTCACCTGTGTTTCCTCATCCAGAACACAGTCAATGTCGAAGTCTCCTATTCTTGCTTCAATGCATTCTTTTTCTTTGAATTTCTCTGATAAGATGACATGTCGGTGGTCATTCAGGGTTTCTTTCATCTGTAGCAATACTTTCTCTGATTCTTTCTAGGGCTATGCCATGACCTTATTTTCTAGATCTGCCTTAGGGTTTTCTTAATTCAGATTCGTTCCTTCAAGTTTAGCAATCATTCTAGGTCAATCCAACACTTCATGGTCCATATCTTTGCAACAAAGTCAACTAGGTCTTCTCCAAGGGAATCCCTTAGCAAGATGTCCCGGTCTTCTGCAACTGTAATAGATGGTTAATCCTCTCTTTCTTTTAAATGATCCCCAACTTTTCCTATACTGCGCGCTAGGATCATAGGAGATAACCTGCAACAAATTCTTTCTAGGATCCTGCATCCATTTGTTAGTCCAACTATTCTTTCTATGCATAGGTATACCATATCTTTCACTATTCTTATCAGATCTACTCATATCAAACCTTGTTTCATCTATTAGTACCCTAGTTTTTAAGCTAGGACAAAATATATCAAACATACCTAGATCCATACTCTAGAAACAAAAATTTCCACTTATCTTACTTTTACAGAGCACAAAGCTTTCAGATCTAAAACTTTTCACTTATTCTTACCTTTATCAAACACATAGCTTACATATATTACCTATTTTCTTCAAATCTGACCTCTTTTCTTGGCACAGAGCTCCTCAGGTCAAGTAGAATGCTGCGTACTAGGGTAATAGATCTACGCACAAAGATTTCACAGTTTCGGGTCGAATATTTGCATAAAGATTCTTCTTTATTAGTTCCCAACAATCAAAGTTTCAGGTCCCGATAACGAAACCATTTGTTGGCATAGGGGTAGACCCAGGGTTCAACGCTACAACAATGCACCAAAAAAACCATAACTATCGGCCCTTTCGACAACACCTACGAAGCAGATGAAGTCTCACCCGAGGTAGAGGCAGGGGTGGTTTCATGACTCAAGTGTATGCAACCTTAGCTGGGACACAGATCTGTGATTATAATACTTAACATAGGACTTAGCACTGACAGTTCCTCAATATTTTACCACTATTCTACTGCACAGGTAGAACAAAGCATCATATCATTCACTCAGATCTGATGTATTTAAGCACTTTATCATAAACAGGTGGGTTAGATCTAGCATATCAAGCACTAATCACATTCATATATGTCAGATCTAACACTCTTACACATCATTAGCATGAAGCATAAGCATATTTATCTATCTCTATCAAATCACTTAGCAAGATGAGACATAAACACATCAAGAAAAAGCACAAAGCAGAACAACACAATGTTTACGTGGTTCACCCCCACCCTGGGGCTATGTCCACCAAATCATCTTCTTTATTGTCCTCAGTCAATAAGTTACAAGAACAGAGCCATGAAAACCCTACTCCTCCTAGGACATGATATTTGCGCACCTCGCTAGATCCTCGTTCCTCACATTATAACACAAAGCCTTCCACAGTCTATTACAACCACTTGCGCTTAGCTCTGCAAGTCTCTCACAGTTATGCATAAAGTACTTACAAACCACAATTGCACTTATCATCCACTTACAACTGACTAGCGACCTCTTCTTACATCGCCTAGATATCTATTTATACATTACAAAATTGGGCCTAAGCATGGGTAAACCCATGGGACGACATCCCATGCCCGTTACATAATCCCAAAAACCCAAAAATGATCCAAAAAGGGGCCGAGATCCCGTGATCTCTGCTTCGTCTTGTGCTCATCCTTTGATAGGCTGTTGAAGTCCCAAAATAGGTCAAACTTGATCAATATCCCTCAAAACTTGGTGAAGGGCCAACAATGCAGAAGTCATTAAAGGTTCAACGAGGAAGGAAGAATGCAACCCATTGAAGAAGAACATTCTAGAAGAAAAAACACTCAATAATAAGACTACAGAAGAAGATCCTCCACGTTCAAGCCACAAATAATCCTCAATCATGATCACTATCAGCCAAGATAGGAATCCAGGAGGACTACACAACAAAGATGATCATTCACTCCCAGGTACACAAATTTATTTTATGGTTCTTGTTTTTATTGTACTAACTTTGGACATAAGGTTGCAGATTGCAGGGCTTATGGAAGAAATGCTCAAGCAAGAAATACTTATGTGGCCCCACATAATATTGAATGTTACAAATGCCACAACTATGGTCATATATTTCGGAATTGTAGAAGCATGATGGTGCCATCCATAAATAAAGAACCATATATTAGATATACTCAAATTTGGAAAAGAAAAGAACAACAAGAAGAGAAAGTGAATAAAGAACATATTTTAGTAATTAAAATACTTGCCATAGTACGAGAAAGACAAGGAAAACAAGCAAAATAAGAACAAGTTTCAAGAATCATATTGTCAGAATCCACAGTAGAGAAAGATTATAATTAAAATCAGGTAAAGAAAGAGAAAGTCTCAGAGATCATAGGATTTGCAGTATCACAAGAAAGAAAAGAAGAACAAATGAATAAATAACATGTTCAAGATATTGTACTTTCATGAATTGTAGTGCAAGATGAATCCATAGAAAAACATAAAAAAGTAAGAGTTCATAGATATGTTGAGTCTACCAACGAAGATGATGATGAATCTGCATCTAAGCGGATATTCTTCTGAGCCATCTTGCTTGAAGACTCCCAATATTATGAATGTTGAACATGGGGATTCTAGACAACAACTCTATAGATCATAGAGTATCTTTCAAGGATGTTGTAGTTGTTTTAGAGTGGTTCAGTAGTAGATGTATGGTTGTATTTAGGTAGAGATATCATCAGTACAAATTTTTCCAGACATACAAAGTTTGGTATGCATATAGAGAATATCAGTGGACACATTTAATGATCATTTGCAGTCATGGAAACTTCATGATATTTCAGTGACATATGGGTCAACATTGTGGACAATTGAGTAGCAGAGTCTTGGATAGTATGGATAGATATGGATTCGTATGAAAACTTAGCAGGTTTGGACATATATATGACAGTGGATGATAGCATGGATTCAGAGATTGATCCAAATATTGATTGGTTCATATATTGGTTCATAGAATGGTTCAAAGATAAATGAATATTATCATAATGGATGATAATGATACAAGAATATTTGAATTCTTATTCTTGAATTCTTTTTATATATGTCAGTTGATTACACAAGAAAGAACCAATGGAAAAAAAATTCCAAAAGGAAGCAAGTACATGGAATCCCTACAATTTTTCTACATGAAATCTTGCAGAGAAGTCAAAGGAAGAGAAACAAAAATAGGAAGTCATGCAAAAATATCATTCAGAGAAGCTGTCAGATAGAGAGGTAAGAACAAAGGTATGATTCCAGGAGGAGATATGATAGAGATGATCATAGAAGGAGCATTGGCAGCCATGCCATCAACATTGCATTAGAGTGATACCCTTTGTCAAAGGGGGAGAGATTAATCAAATGCAGGGAGAGAGAGAATTCATAGGATTAGAAACACAAATAAATATGAAAGGAATTTAGATAGGGGGATCAACCCCAAGGGGAGCTCATTCAGAGGGAGCATCCCCAACAAAAGATACCCTTTGAAAGATAGAAACATTGATGAGGAGTAATGATCATAGGTGAAGAATGATATTGAGTATTCCCATGTCTAAGTGTTTCCATCAATGCCAAAGGGGGATATTGTTGGATAGTTGAATTAGGTTGATGGAAAATTGGTTTGGATAGTTGGTTGTCATTGATGTCAACCCTTGGAGAGTGATATTTTATTTTGATGTCAACCCTTAAAGATTGATGTCAACCCTTGGAGAAGGGAACATAGTTTATTTGAGGTATAAAGACATGAAGCTCAGTGAATATGTAGGTATGACTATTCTAGATGGATAGTACATGTCATGCCATTTTCGGTGATATGTGGTACACCACATAGTTCCTCATGGTTGAGGAGATATGGCTTAGTGAAGTTGGAGAACCCTCCTGAGTTATCTAGATGTTTGGATATGAAATTTTACTGGATATTTCACGAGGATCACTCAGGTACATGATCAACTTGCAACCACAGGGGAGAAAACACAGGATGCAGAGCTCATGCATGTGGCATTGAATGGTCTTCCCAAGTCTTGGGAACCATTTTTCAAGGGATTCCGTGCTTGGGAACTTATCCCAGATTGGTAGATACTTTGGGATGAATTCATCCAGGAAGAGACTCGAGAGGAGTCCAAGAGAAACAAGCAGGGACGTAGTGATGAGAACTTAGATCTTGTCAGTAAGAAAAAAAATGGTAAAGAAAAAAGTTCCAACAAGAAGGGTAACAATGATGGAGGATCATCGTAGCTAGGAAGAAGAAGGACTTGAGTAAAATTAAGTGTTTCTCATGTTATAAGAATGGAAATTATGCATCTCATTTTCTAGAGAAGAATAAGAGCAAAGGAACGATCTAGACAACAAGATCATCAAGATGCATCAAGATGCATCTAGATGAGTTTGTAGCAAAGTTTGAGAAGGATTTCCCATTGGTTTCTATCCTTTATACTAACACAACTACGAAGAGTGCGTGGTTCTTGGACAATGGTGCATCTTGTTATATGATAGAAGCATGGAAGATATTTAGTAGTATGATGGAGACAAAATCAAATGTTCATGTGGACCTTGGTGATGATTCTAAGTATGTAGTGAAGGGAGAGGGAACAATTATGTTCCATTTTGAGTCATGAGGTTCTTTGGATCCCCATGATGTCCTTTATATACTAGGACGAAAGAACAATTTTCTCTCAGTATCAACTATGGAGGACAAGGGTTTTCCCATCACTTTAAGAGAGGGAATTTACTCATACATCCAGACAAAGATAGCCTGGATAGAACAATGGCCATTAGGGTTAGAGAGGGAAATTTATATAGCTTGCAAGGTAATCCTATTCAGGGTTTGGTACATGAAAGTGATAGCCTATGTGAGCTATGGAACAAGAGGCTGGGACACCTACACTATAGGGAATTATCGATTATGAGGGGTAATATCACAACTCTTATATATTTCAATGTAGATAAATAGGGAGTGTGCAACAGATGTGCACTTGCAAAGGATGCTACGGATATTTTTTCAAGAAGCGACAGTAGGTCCAAGGGGATCTTGGATATTATCTATTCATGTGTGAGTGGGATGATTTCATTAGCATCAATACATACAACATCATACTATGTGATGTTTATTGATGACTTTTCCAGGAAAACCTGGATCTTCTTTATGAATACGAAGGTTGAGGTATTTAGTCAATTTTAGGAGTTTAGAGCTCAGGTGGAGAACCGAAAAATGAAGAAGATCAAGGCTGTATTGTGGTAAGATAATGGGGGAGAGTACACCTCCAATAAATTCAAGGGTTTTTTCAAGGAGGAAGGGATTAATAGGGATCTAACAGTCTCATACATCCCTAAGAAAAATGGGGTTTCAAAGAAAAATAATCGGTGCATAATTGGTTTTTCCAGGGCTATGACACATGACCAAGAGTTTCCTATGTTTGTTTGGCTAGAGGCATGTAACATAGAAATATATGTGCACAATAAGAGTCCTCACAGAATATTGGGGGACAAGACTTCATAGGAGGAATTCTCAGGGGTGAAGCTAGATATAGGACAATTGAGGATCTTTGGTTGTCCATTCTACATACATGTGCCTATGGAGAAGAGTACAAAGCCCGGGCCTTCAATATAGAATGATATATTTGTGGTTTACACCGAGATCTCAAAGGCTTATAAGATGTTCACTCCATCATAGAGGAAGACAATTGTGAGCGTAGATGTTACGTTTGAGGAGAACTTGTCATATAGGAGCTATTAGGAGTCATCAACAGTGACATAGGATGAAGACCAACAAGCTCCAAAGGATGATTAATAATCAACATCTTAGAATTTAGGTGGGCAAGAGGATTTATCCCCTTCCAGTCTCGTAAAGATATCTAGGTGGATATTATAGACATTGATGGATGTTGGTGAGGCTCCTAAGAGTGTGATTAGAGAGCACAAGCCTCCGAAGAAGTTTCCTAACTATATAGAACTTATGAGTAGAATCATTGATGTTGAGCCTTCCAGTTTTGAGGAAGCATGAGATCAACAACTATGGTGGGATGCCATGGTATAGGAGTACACCGCTATTATGAGGAATGATGTTTAGGACATAGTGCCAATACCAGAGAGGAAGTCAATTGTGAGTTCTAGGTGGCTCTACAAGATCAAGCATGTCGCATATGGTAGCATCAAGAAGTTCAAGGTGAGGTTTATGGTGAGAGGGTTCTCCTGGAAAGAGGGAGTGGAATATGAGGAGATATTTTATCCAATTTCCAGTTATGCTTCTATTCGAGATATTATTTCTATTGCTTTATTTATCAGGTGGAGAATTCATAAGATGGATGTGAATACAACTTTCCTCAATGATATCATTGAGGAGGAAGTATACATAGAGAAACCTTAGGTATTTGAGGTACATGGGAGGGAGTCTCATCTATGTAGGATTAATAAATCCTTGTACAAACTCAAATAGGCACCCAAGGCATGGTATTCCATGATTGAAGGATACTTGCAAAGTATGGGATTTACCAAGAGTGAGGAAAATCCTAACTTGTACTTCATACTTGTTGGGTTTGATCCACTCATATTGGTTCTGCACGTTGATGACTTTTTTTTATCAAAGGTGAAGAGGAGATTATTGCAAGGTGCAAAGAAAATTTAACTACATAGTTCGAGATGAAGGACATTGGATCGATGCATTATTTCTTGGGGTTAGAGGTATGGCAGGTATAGGGAGAATTATTCCTTGGTCAAGGGAAGTATGAAATGTATATCTTGAGCATATTCAGGCTGGATGACTGTGGACCAATGACTACACCTATGGTTACCGATATGAAGAAGGTTGTCACTTCATATTTAGTGTTGGTATATCCCAGGATATACAAGAAACTGATAGGGTCCTTGATGTATTTGGTCAAAACTATGCCATATATATGCTTTTTTGTGAACACCTTCAATCATTTCATGGTGGAGACAAGGAAAGTGCATTGGATAATAGTGAAGCATGTGCTTAGGTAATTGAAAGGTACTATGGAGTATGGATTGAGGTATCTTGGAGGAGATGGAGTGAGGCTCCAAGGATATTTAGACTCAGATTGGGCAGGGAGTGCAGTAGAGAGAAATATAACCTTGGGGTGTTTCTTCAACTTGGGATCAACAATGATTACTTGTTAAGCAGGAAGAAGACATATGTAGCACCTAGTTCAACATAGGTAGAGTACATGGCAACGCACATGGCTAGCTGTGAAGCCATTGGGTTTTCAAATTGTTTACAATTTTTTTTATCAGGAGTTGGAGCCTACGATGATATATTGTAATAATAAGAGCTATATCAAATTCTCATAGAATCTAGTATTCCATGACAGGTCCAAGCATATTGATATCAGATATCACTTCATCTAGGATAGGATCCAAAATGGAGTAGTGAAGCTTCAATGTATTTCCATAGATGAGTAGGTTGCAAATATTCTAAGAAAACCCTTGGTTAAAGGGAAGTTTGTGTTCTTAAGAGACAAACTTGGAGTGGTGCAAAATACCTTCCTCGCTAAGAGGGAGTGTTGATTCTTGGTAGCAACGAACATGCATTTTCACACAATTCTAAGTGTCTATATGTGTGGAAGTCATCCAAAGTATTCTACCTTGAGACTTTACTTTAATTAAGGGAATTATTAAAGTAAAGTTATTTTATTAGAGAGTTGTGTTTTATTTAAGGAAATGTTTTAAATAGCATTAGTGAATTAAATAATAGATATTGATCTCAAATGAGGTGAGAAGTAATCTCAACTTTCCATCACTTTGGAGATTAGGGTTAGGTCATAACTCAATCTTATAAAAGAAAGTATAGGGTGAAGGAGAAGACACAAAATTGATACATAAAGAGTTGGATCATGAAGGATTGTGATCCAAAGAGATCTTGGATAGGTGGAGAAGGACTTCCATATAGAGATCTAGGCCAAAGGAAGAGACACAACAAGTGTGCAACAAAAGGATTGGCCGCTGCAACAAGTGTAGGTATTCTGGTACAGGTTGTGTAGTCAACACACATTTTAGTATATAGGACATGTGGATATCATGAGTATTCTATTACAAGCCACACATAACAAAGCGCGTATCAATGTAAAAGTTGCGTTGTAGAAATACCAATGTTGATTAAGGTTGGTTGTCATTGATGTCAACCCTTGAAGAAATCCCCATAGCACAAAGGTTTGGGTAATGGACCCAATATTGTTTGATGTAAATATGACTCATTATTGTTT
>JZKD02S2086608.1:74143-90815 GCA_000966675.3 Picea glauca
AATTGGGGAGTTGGAGCTTCCCTCAGGTTGTAGCCTGAGAAACTAGGGGGTTGGAGCCTCCTTCCAGTTGTAGCTAGAAAAAAAAGGAAGTTGGTGCTTCCAATGAATGTAATTCCTCAAGACATATAAGAAAAAACATTCTGTGGTTTTCTCCCGATTTGGGTTTCCACGTAAAACAATGGTGTACTATGTATGTGTATGATTGTTCATTGTTTATTTACTCTATAGTTATTGGATGATAATGCTTCATTGATATAACACTTGGATTATATGGTTAAAAGGGATTAAATTGCTCTATTACTGATTCACCCCCCCTCTCAGTAATCCAACAACCAAATCATAAGGTTTTGATGTACTTTATCTCTTTTCTAATTGGTCCATTTTCCTAGTAAGGGAGGTCTTGTAAGATTTTAAGTTACTTTTGGCATTTTATTCCATGCTTTCATGCGTCCTTCTTAACGTTGGGGAGCTTATACCAAGGGTTCATTCAGAGTTGACTAACAAAAACCTCAGAGCATTGACATATCAATCCTTGGCTAAGGTTGAGGAAGGTCTCACCCGAAATACAGAGGGGATCACAAAGACCATAAGGTATTGTGTCAGGGATGAAGGACTAAAAAAAACAAGATACATCTGGGATGAAATTCACACATTCCATATCCATCGGATTACTATTATTAATAAGTAAAAAATACACACACATATCCAAATAACACATGATAAGCACACAATAGATCAGAACTTCCACAAATTTATTATTCATTTCATTCCATAACAAACAACATACATTAAGAAGACTATATTAAACAAAAACAAAGATTCATATATTCTTTATATAGTTCCTCATAAATGCAACAGACTACACAAGACACATCCTCTTAGATCTCAGACATATGACCTACTCATATTTATATTCATAAGCATTACAACATAATAAAGGCTCATAGTGATCTTGACACACTATGACTGAATAGTAACCTTATAATGTCAAAGCTTTGGATTGCAAACATTATGCAAGGAAATATAATGAAAGGTTTCATAACACCCTAAGGTGTTGGATATGTAATCAAGTGGGACACATTGTTGCTCATTGTCACACCCTGAGATGCTATGGGTTTGGCCACAAATATGAAGCTTTCTGGAACACAAGAAGATAGTCCATGAAGAGTGCTTGATATGGCATTACAAGAAGAACACATGAAGCTAGGAAGGAATACAATGTTGAAAATATGGAAGCTCAGAGCTCAAGTTCTGAGAAACTGATACACACTCAGAAATGGGTAAAGAAGGCTAAACAACCAGAAAAGAAAGGCAACCATGAGGTAAGCTCAAGCTTGACATTTTCAAAAGAATACGTGAGCTCCTATGGAAGAAGTCACGTACATACGCAAGTTGAACTATAGATAGGTCACATACATACGTGAGATGTCTATGTAACATGCCACATATATGTGGTAAAATCTAGAAAATAAGGCTATGCAGATAAGGTGCAACATGATTTGATGATATAACTCTGTCTTGCATGGTCTAACATGATTTGTTGTAGGTTTTCATGATTATATGGTTGCATGTATGGTGATGACATATGGTTGAGTGTTGAAGCATATGCTTGATTCCTATCCTGGATGCATGATACTAATTCGAGAGTATGGATGCTGGCTATGAAAGTGAAGTTATGACACTTTGGTTATGAGATATATCATGATGATGTGATGCTAGCTAGAGATATCATTGATCTATTGAGGCACACTTCTGGTATAGGTTTAGAGATATTATTGGATGCTTAGTATTTGTTGTAGTGACTGGTGGTTTAGGTAGATCTGTTATGGTACATGGTTGGTACATATGTGAGCTCCATTGATATATTATAATGTATTGTTAGAGGCATATTTGTTGGATGTTTTTGGTGCATGCATTTGGCATGTGATTGAGATACATATTGGGACATGTAGTTGATGAGGTGATTATGTTGTACATCATTGATGAGTCATACATACTTGGTACATTGGTTAAGGCAGTTGCTAGCAGTATGATTGGCACATGATTTATGGTTGATATGTCATACATATATAGGAACAAATCTTGACTGTGGTTCATCTTGTTGAAGTTTGGTGCATTGTTTATGCACTTTCTATGGTGCTGGTAGTAATACATGTTTGGTGCATGATTGACGCACTTGTAGATGGAAGATGATTGTGGGTGATAGTACTTGGTTAAAATACATCATTGGTATTACTTTTTTAGCATGAAATTTGATACATGATGTATGTGATAGTTGAGACACCTGATGTGGTACTTGGTTGGTACATTATTTGATGCTTGATGGTTAAGATACATATCTTGACACATGGTTTTTGGCACTTGGTTTATGATATAGGCATATCATATGTGATATGACACTTGGTTGAGGCACATGGATAACATTTGACGATGTTTTTGGTACATTGATAGAGGCACTTGTTGATGATCCTGATATATGCTTGGTACATTTTTTGGCACATATTATTGGCATATATATTTCAGTGTATGGTGTTGATGTGCATGGTTGGAACATGGTATGGAACAGGATGTACATGGTTAATGTTTTGTTCATGATTCTCTATTCATTGTTGACATGTTTTTTCTTCATGAAGTATGGTATGGCACGAGTATGATGCATGGATAGGTCCGAGGATCTTCATAAGAAGAGCATATCATTCTTAAGAAATTGATCTATGTTTCAATTGAGGAGTAGCATTTGTAGCAAAAACAAATTGTAGTAGAAACACATTTTTCATCTTGCATAGAATATAGGGGTATACATACCCGCAAGGGGAGTTATTATTCTTCCTATGATTCAAGGAGGAGAGATTCATCAAATGCATGATAGAGAAATATATGCTTGGAGAGTTAGATTCTTGGAGAGACATGTTTTCAGGGGGAGTGATGGTCACATGGGGAGCATGAGAGATATGTCTTCTAAATTGCATCTGAATGATATACCTTGTTCAAAAGGGGAGAGATTATTTAGAGGAAGCTCAAAGGCATCTAGACAGGGGGAGAAAACCCAAGGAAAGTTCAAGCAGGGGGAGAAACCCTAAGGAGATAACTACCCCTTTCCATTGATGTCAAAGGGGGAGAGATAGTCACATTGATGTGATTAAGATGACTATTGATAAAGTGTAGTGCCCTGTCTACATGTTTCCATAAATGATTGGTGTTGACATCAATGTTGGTATTGGCATCAATGCCAAAGGGGGAGATTGTTGCATTATGTTGTCATTGATGTCAAAAGATTGATGTCAAAGAGTTGATGTCTTGTCATAATATAATTGATGTATTGATTTATGGCCTATGTTTCCATATATGTAATTGATGTCAAATATGTCAAGTGGTGTCACAGTGATGTATTGTCATGGATTAAAGTATAAACATGATGATGTAAATGATGGTCATTGTTGTCTTGTCATGGCTGATAGGAAGTACCAAATTGATGAAATCCAAAGTGGTCCCCTTATGGTGAAATCCCTCACAAGAATACGCTTTGTGAATTCCAAATGGTTAAGTGGTTGAGTCATCCTAGATGTGTGGTTAAGGAACCCAAGGATTGAATGTGGAATATTGTAATGCATATCCATAAATTTGTAAGTGAGACTACTTTAGATGTATAGTGCTCTTCATGCCATTTCTGGTGATATGTGGAACATCACATAACTCCTCATGTTTAGAGAGTTATGGCCTTGTGAAGTTGGAGAACCCTCATGTGTTGTCTAGAAGCCCCTAGAAGGTCAAAGAAGTCAAATTATTCTAGAAGATCATAGAAGATGTTGAAAAGTCAAAGTGGTTAGTCATGGGTTAAGTGGTTGCAACAAGAAAACAATTAAAAGTAAATTAGTTGCAACTAGAAGTGGAGAATTCACTATTTGTAGCAAAGTGGGTTAGAAGTGGAGAAAAGGTTAGAAGTGGGTTAGCCCCTAAAAGAAGGAAGTTGGCATAGATGATTTTAGGGGCTGAATTTCGCAAATGGGATATTTTTCCATGGTTTTTCCCAAAAAAAGATTCACCAATTTCCATTTTTTCTAAAAATGATTCGCCCAAATTCTATAGAATAAAATTATTTTACCTTAAAAATCTCCAATTTTTGTAGAAAATATATAAAATTCTTAGAAATTTGAATATTTTTACAAAAGTATTGTCAAACATTTTAAATTTTGCATATTAAGGACTAGTAAGATTAGCTCACGTTTCTACATTTTAATATAAGTTTCCATCCTTAAAATTATCCCTGGAAGTTGGTTAGAGTTGGTTAGATGAGGAAGCTTCTTGGAGAAGTATAAATAAGAGAGAAAAGGTCACTTGTGTGAGAGTATATCTTGAGAATATTGAAGATCTATTCTTGGTGAAAGTTTCATTATAGGTACTCATGGACGCATCAAAATTTTTGTAAGTTTGAGGTTTTGACAGTGAAAGTTTCAGACTTTCAGAAATATTGAAAAACCTTAGTTTATGAGATGTACGTGGGCTATCAGTGTAATAGGGTTCATATGTACACAAACTATCAGTATAATAGGGTGCATACATACAGGATTTGGCAGTATAATAAGGAGTGTACATGAAGAAAAATCCATAGAAGCTTGAGCAAGTGTTGGTTCTAGGTCCTTGAAGTCTGAAGAAAATCCACAGAACAATGGTTAATGATTCAAATATGCCAGAGAAGATATGGTATGGTTATATGTTGTCTTCATGCTTAGATTTTCTCATGGTATGGTGAATTCTTGAGGCATTCTTTCTATGGTTGTATTGATTTCTAAATATGGTAGTTGGTTGGTTGAGTAGTTCATATATGTTTTGATTGAGAAATATCTATAATCTGTGATGGTGTATGGTTGAGGATTATGCATAGGTTGTTGTATGGAATATATATGTTTGTGATTGGTTATAGTATAGATTGGGTAGTGAAAGGCAAAGTGCAGTGAAAGATTAAAAGTGGATGTGATTGAGGCAGTAAGGGTCTGAAGGGAAGAAGTTGTGAAGTTTCAGAAACCCTAGTTTCTGAAGGTGTACGCAGGTTGACAGTGGGCCATGGCATGTACATATGCATGTTGTAGTATAGGAAGGATGCGTACATACACATGATGTAGTATAAATAGGTCGCATACTTGTTGACAGATTGGTATCTGTTGAGGATTGATTCCTCTTCTCAGTTGATGCTGATACATGCAGGATGAGTCTTGCATTGAGATTTGGTGCTCTTATGGAGTTGTTTCTCTATTCAGTTGTTGCTGAAAACCCCCCCAAGGATTCTAGTCTGTAATATAAAATAAACTTACACATATATCTTATGTTCCTAGTGTTCCTTGTGGTGATGGATTATTGATGATATTTGTTGTTGATATATGTTTACATACAACTTGTTATAAATGAAAGTAATGAATGATGAGTAAATGGTGATTTCTAACTAAGGTGTTTTTTAAAAGGAGTAAAAAGAGACCTACACTCATTCACCCCCCCCCCTCTCAGTGTGGTCGGTGTGTCCAACAAAATATCGATGATATGATAAAAAAAACTCAACTAAAATATATGAATTTATAACAAATGGATCATCTATTACAATGGTAGTTCTTCCCTTTTATGTCATGTTTTGGGTACTTGCATTTCCCACATACCTAACTACCTCTAAATAATAAATTTCAACTAAAATTTTAACAAATTATTCCTAACAAAAGTATTTTATTACATGATATTTGTATTGGAGTGTTAAAACTCCAATACCCCTTCTTAATACTACAATACTAGCTACAATTCTAACTTACATCAAAACATAAAATGAAACATTCTCCTTAAATATCTTCACTCCTCCATAGTTTCATAATAATGGAACTACTCCATCAAGTTGTCTCATCACCCTCATAATGAAGGGTAGAATTCCTAATGAAATGGCATCCTGTGAAATTTCAAAATACCCTTTAGACGACGATGTGAGTATGTGCACACACCCACCGGATTTGTATGCTAACATGTAAGCATGTTGAAGAAAACCACATCAAGACATATAATTCCGAGAATCAATGGATAAGGTGAGGGATGAATGAGCATGTGGAAGTGGAATCACCACGAGAGATGGAATATTATCACAACAAATAATAAAAGGTGAATAGTAATGAGGGTGGTTGGGAAGTTGAAGATGAACTAGTTTGATGAAGATATATATAAATGCAACATCTAGGATGATGAGAGACATGGATTAGGATAGAGGTGAATGGTTGAGGTTGTAATGGCCTTGGGCTTCGTAACCCAATGAAATTTGTATATTGATGAAGATGTCATCAAGCCATTCTAATATTTCTTCATAAATAATGAATGAAAGAGAAGAGAGGTCGAGCACTTAAAAGGTGTTTTTTACCTTCAATTTTCCATATTAAATACTTGTGTATATGCATGGATGTGTTGTTGTAGTTGTGTATATGTGTGATTTTGTTGTTTAAATATGACATGTGTTGGGGAGGGGTCTCTCCCCACAACATCATGTGGTATTAGAGTGAGATACAACATTAAAATAAATGATAATGGAAGAAGAAGAGCATAACCCAACATGATGATGGTGAATAAAATTCTTGTGAAGATTAAGAGGATTGGAGAAGTTGTTGAGTTGAAAATGAGGATTTATTTACAATCTTGGAAAAGATGAAGAATCCTATAAGATAATGTGTCATAGGTTGAGTGTAAATATTTTGTGTGAAGAGGAAGACTACTAAAGGTATGTTTTTGAAAAGTTTTGATGTTGAAGGTAGAGGGCGACTGCCTAATTTCTTGATTTAGGGAGAGATATAACATCGGGGGTAGATAAGACTCCATGTTGTGTAGTTTTCATCTAGAGAGGATGGATAAACTGTAGGCATCAATGTAGGCTATGAGGGAATTTAGTTACACTGTCTTTGGGGAGACATGGTTTGAGTTGGTAACTGAGACTCTGATAAGCACATGTGGTAATGCTTATAAATGATAAGGAGATGGTGATGAAGAAAGAGAGACATAGATGGTAATAATATCAAAAGATAAATTGAAATATAAATAAATTTGTATATGGAAACATTATATTTCTATGATAAATATGTTGATGTATTGTTGCCAGTGAATATGAAACAATGAATGTGAGAAGAGTTTAAGAAAGAAGATATCAATAATTGAATCTAGAGGTAATGAATAAATAAATGCCTTTGACATCATAAGCATGCAAGTCTTATTTTTATTAATCTAGGGAGTCTAATGTAGTTATTGTTCGACAACATATGTATTCCAATAGAGGATGAACACCTTCAGTAACCACTCACACAACCAGATCAAATATTAACACATCGATGTTTTGACGTGGTAAAACCCCTATGGGGAAACATCTATGGCCCCAACCAACACGACCACTTGGAGTAGTTTATTAATGCAAAAACAAATATTACAAAGAGATTTTACAAGAGAGTTTCTCACAATTGATCATTGGAAAATGACCCTCCATGCTCTTTAAATAGAGATCATGGACCAATCGAGTGTTAAGACACATATCAATGTAGCCATTAAGATCAAGGAGAATATGAAACGTCAGATCACTCTATGTCAGGAACATATCGTGACCGTCATATTTACTAACTACAAATGCATGCTAATGGATACTAAAGAAACACACTTTTACCTAATGACACATTAGACCAAGTAGATCTTAACTTACTCCTAAGTGTCTAAATATCCTAACATTCCCCCTTAAGAACAATTTGGGATAGGATTGAAGGAGTTACAATAGTGACAAAATAGGAGAAAGAAGGAGGCATTAGAGCCTATCCCCCCTTAATGACAACTTCTTGAACTCCTAACATAGATCAAAGTTTGGAAAATTTTGCTTCTGTAAGAGATTTTGTGAAAATTTCTGCAACTTGATCTTCTGTAGGGAAAATAACACTTCAATAACTTGATCATGAATGAGATTTCTCATGAAGGGCATGTGTAGCTCGATGTGTTTGCTGCGTTGATGTTGAAATAGGTATTTGGTGAGCTTGATGACACTCTGATTGTTGCGCCAAAGGTTGGTCAGATGTTGCTACTGGAATCCAAACTCTGAAAGGATCTGTCAAATCCACAAGGCTTCCTAACTTGAATTACTGCTGCTCGGTACTCTTCTTTTTCTAAATAAAGTGCAATAGCCTGTTGTTTCTTACAGGCCCAAGTGATAGGTCCTGAACCAAGGCTAAAAACATAACCTACAGTAGACTTTTGATCATTAGGGTCATCGGCCCAATCTGAATCAGTGAAACAAACCAATAAAGGAGTCCCCTCTGAACTGTAATGGATTCCACACTGAATTGTACCCCAGAAATACCGAAGTATCCATTTAGCTGATTTCCAATGGATTTCATGGGGTTTTTGCATATACCGAGAAACAATACCAACAACAAAGGAAATATTTGCAAAACTTGAAGGCCAAGGAAATAATGTAAAAATCCTAAATATGTCATTTCAAATTTCTTCTTAAGGCTGGTTTTCACATGGTTTAAAAGTTTTGATTCACTACTAGTAAGGATAAGGTCATCAACATAAAGGACAAGGAGTATGATATGGCTTCCTACTTTCTTGGTATAGACATTAGGATGAGAATGTCATCTAGAAAATCCAGTGTCAATAAGAAAGTTTTCCATTTTGGCATACCAAGCTTGGGGAGCTTTCTTAAGACCATAAAGAGATTTATTAAGGAGACAAACAAAGCTAGAGTCATTCTGGACATAGCCAGGAGGATGTTCCATGTAGATTTATTCTTGCAAATACCCATGCAAGAAGGAAAATTTAACATCTATCTGATGTACCTCCCATTTATGTGAGGTAGAAAGGGGAAGAACAAGGTAGATGGAATTCATTTTGGCTATAGGGGAAAAGGTTTCATTATAGTCAATTCCTTCAACTTTGGAAAATCCTTTGGAAACTAACCAAGCCTTGTGTCTTTCAACACTTCCATCTGATACATACTTAGCTCTTTAGACCCATTTACATATGACATGTTTTCTTCCTTTTGGAAGAGGTACAAGATCCCAAGTATCATTTTCCATTAAAGAACGATACTATTCATTCATTGTTGTATCCCAATCTGGATGACCTAAAGATTTTGCAAATGTCTCTAGATCACGAGTCTATGAAACTTGAGACAAAAGAGAAGAGGCTCACTGGAATTGAGAACATGTTCGACTTTGATATGAAGGATCACCGAAAATATCACCACCTGATTCTCGTGTTGAAAAGACCCATGTAAGAAGTGACGGTGCTAGTGTTGGTTTAGGTTCAATGGACTCATCTAGAGGAAGGTGAGAAGGTAGAGGTGGATTTTCATCCTCACTATCATCATCTGAAGAAGAAACCATAATATGATCAGAATAAGGCACACATGCCGAATATGGATCACAGGCCGAAGAAGGCACAATTGACAAATTAGGCTTGCATGCCAAGATATTTTCATCAAATTTAACATCTCTTCTAACAATAATTTCATTACAATGTGGTTGAAGAAGTCTATAACCCTTGACATATTCAAAATTAAAAACAAATATACACTTCTCACTTTTAGGTTGCAATGCTTTCATTTTCTCATCAGGAATGTGAGCCCATGCTATACTGCCAAATACACGAAAGTGACTTACATATGGTTTAATTTTAGTCCAATATTCTTCCGGTTTTATATTTTTAAGAGCCTTTGTGGGAGTGCGATTTACTATGTAATTTTCACAGTGGATGACTTCCTCCCAATACTTTATACTTAATCCCTTAGATTGGATCATACAATTATCCATTTACATGAACTTTGACCACTTATAACATTTTCATACGAACTCTGTTTGACTTACCGTTTGCACCGTTGGAAAGATGATGATGCGCTATACACAATAATTCTATCTTCGAGACTATTTCAGATGGTAAATGTTTGATCATTTATGGATCCCCTAAGACCAAGACCTCTGTGAGCGTTCCAGATTCTCCTAGAACTCTGTGAGCATTCCTTAGATCCTCCTGGATCACACCTTCCCATTGAAGAAATTCGGACCTCCAAAAGTATAGATATTCAACAACTTAGTGATGATAAATCTAACTCACTCTTCCATCTTATTGAAATAATCATATCCAATAACTTAGTGATGAATCTTCTTCACTCTTCCATCTTGCTGATTCTTTTTGAAATACGTCGTCATCTCGGGTGATCAATATTAGGTACTATATCATTGCACTTCTGTCTTCTTTTCTAGAATATGGATCTGCCTTTGGCCTCTAACACTGTAACTAATATGATATATAACTTCAATTCTAGCTCATAGATTTCCTGACAACAAAGTCCTGTTCATTGAATCTTTGCAATACATGTATCTATATTTCAACATCCACTCCCATCTCTTTCTACTGAAGATAGTCCATCTTGGACAATATGAAACCAAGTCGAATGTTGATATATGCCTTTCCCATTTGGAATCTTTGTTCTTATATTGTTGATGTTTCTGTAGGAGTACCTGAATGAATACTCTGTCCATTGTCGCTCCTGCCTTGAAGAAATATTTTTCTTGTAATGTTATCATTTGTACCTGATTGCCTTTGTTCAAATTACATATCCATATGAACATGACATAGTATTTAAATGTTCTTATAGAATGCACCTATATGCCTCTTATTTCTGAAGAGGATTACTGCTCCTTTACCAACTCTAGAAAGTTTTGAATTAATTTGATGCTCTTTCCTCTTCTGATCTACATGTTCCAGTTGCTTGCATCCTTCTATTCCTTCACCTCTGGTTCTTCAGAATCAAGAATGTTGTCTTAGAAAATTCAATCCATATGTATCATTTTAGCTGATTACAAGACAATAAAATTGTCTACATTGTTGTCTTAAGGATTTACAATCTTTACAACAAGATTCCTCTCACTGTAAAACAATATGCATATAGGTAGATATATAGAAATATCTCTAACAAGAATCCTCTCACTCTATAAAAAAGTGTAAGGTGACTATCTAGGAATCTCTCTAATGCCATTCCTCTCACTCTTTACAACGTATAAGGCAAAAATATAAAAACTTTCTTTACACAATTCCTCTCACTCATACAAGGTGGAAATATAGAAATTTATAGAGTCTCTCTCACTCTCATAATTTACAATGATTGGCTTACAATCCTTCTAATAGACTTCAACAGATTTACACATATGCATATTATATTTACAAATATACATACTTACAAAGTTTTAATATGGTTTACTCATGGACTCATTATCCCTAGTGTATTGGGAGGAGTCTCAAAACTTTCAACCTCTATGTTTGATGCTGATGCTAAATCTAACATTGAATCTGATGCATAATCTGATGTCAAATCCAGGTAACCATTAGACCAAACTATCAGTCTTCCAAATAACTTGTATAAACTCTCTTTATGAATACCAAGTAATATGGATGTGTCTGGAGTACCTTCCCTTGAATACACAAGTACTCGACCATTCTAGAATGCGGCTGCACGACCATCATCCTCAAATGAGGCAACTAAGAGCATGTTTACCTTTAATTCTAGAACATACAACATATGTTTGATTCCCATAAATCCTCCCGAATTGAGCTGCAATATTACATATCCATACCCCTTTATTGCTTGTCTGGTATTGGTTCGAGATCCCACAAAGCAATCTTTGTCAGAATATGAGAAAGTAAAAAATAATGATCTCACTCGGTCATGTGGAAATATGAGCCACTTTCCACGAACCATTCTTCGATGTCTTCATAAATTACTTTTCCAAGACCAACCATCAGGAAGTATTCTTTTCCAAGACTTTCAGTAAGATCATTGACTTCATCTGGAGTTAATTCTTGTCTTCTCGCAAGTGTATTCACATCCTTTAGGTTCTACTTTGGACATAAGTGCAGGAAAAATGTCCAACACTTCTCAATCTGGTGTCCACTCTTACCACAATAAGAGCAGAGCATCTTGTTCCATGATCCCTTCTTATCATTCCTCCTTTTCCTCTGAATCAAGAAATGATATGCCTTCTTCTTGGAGGGATTTATTTGCACAAAATGTCTTCTTGAATACTTATCCACATCATGGTTTCTAGTTCCACATGAATCACATGGATAACTAGACCATTCACTAGTAGAAAAAGTCTTCATTCCTTCTTTTGTAGCATGCACATCTTTCCCTGAAGATTCCTTATGCATGCTACTCTTCTCTGGACTGGAAGGTAAGGCCAATTGCTAATGTAGTAATTATTTATCTAGATTTATCTTTGCTTCAGCTACCCTTGAGAACTCTCCATATTGATGGGACAAGTAATAATATGAAGAGTCTTCTTTCTCGATCATGTTATTTGAGGGAGATAGTTCAAGAGAGACTATCTCATTATCTTCTTGTCCAACTTTACTGATTGATGGTTCCATATGCAACTTTCTCTCTAACTCATGAAAATAACTCATGTGGAAATCTTCATGACATAAAATTCAATCTTGCAACGTTTTCTTCTCTTCCTCAAGATCTTGAAACTCCATTCTTAAATCAGATTTCTCCTTTTGGATTTGTCGATTAATTTTTTTTTGCAGCCTCAATTTCATGAGAACTTCACTCATATTTCTTTCTTCTTGATAAGAGTCTTCAAGATCTTCACCAACTGAACTCTTGGATCTCATCACAATAATAGCTTGCAACACATGAAAAAACTAGCTTTGATACCACTTCTCTCAAAGAAGTGGATTAGACAACCAACTATGATACCGCTTGATCTAGAAATAATTATAAACCACTTATTGCTTTACATATATACATGTAATATCTAACTTGTTCCCGAATAATTTACTGATCGTATTGAGATGGTTTGTAGAATTTTTATGATGTGCTTTTTACCCAAAAAACTCATAAATTGAAGATTAAATTGCTTTATGATGGTGATATGACACAACAAAAAATAAAAGAACTCAAATTATATACTTTTGCTTCATCTTTAAGTTCCATTCTATCCAATGAAAATTTCTTTCTTCATCTCAAGTATAAAAAATCACATGTAAAATGACTCACATATGCCAATTTAATGGATTTTCATAGATTCCATTACTAAAAACAAGAAAATAACTTCACCATTGAAATTATTGTGAAATTCTGAGAATTTTGACTATAAATTCGACCAATTTCCAAACTAGCTCAATTTCACGCTCTTTGGCACACAAAACAATGCATTAAATACTCATTAATGAAAAATTGAGAAAAAAGTTTTACAAATGGCCTCAAATCACAAAAAATACCTCATATTCACGATCCTTGTGAAAAATAATGAAAATTTGATATAAAATACTTGATATTTTGTCAAGGTACCATTCGACACGCTTTACAGTGCAACACAAACTAAGCTTGTACTTTGCACATACTTCAGTGCATCCGTATAGTCTCAAAAATCATGCCTTGTATCGAAATATATGCATTCCTTTCCTTGAGATCCACGTTGTCTCAAACTTTGTGTACATAGGGATCCATTCCCATTAAATAGGCCACGGTCCTAACCCCCCATCCGAATTAGCTGCAGCTTATTACTAAATTAGGCGAGAATCTTTCTAAATGTGGGGGTGTTGGCTTAGTGGTTAAAACCATCCACTAATATAGCAGAGTTTTGGGTTCGATTCCCCTTCCATGTTACATATGCGTTGTTTATTGGTTTAATATATAGTTTTATATACTATATATAGTATACATATGGTTATAAACCATATTTGTTGGCATATAGTTTGTTACATGGAATATGGTATATAATATATACCATATATTATATACCCGTCGACATTTTTATTGTGGTTTGAACCCATTGCATGTTAATATCCTCACGTGAACTATTCTATGGTTATATGATAGTTCAACATACCAGGGGCTAAGGGTTGAGGGATTAGGCCCTCGGCCCTTTAGTTGTCCAAATGAATTTTAATGTAACTTTAAATAAAATATATGCCACTCATATATTAAGTTGTATTGTGTGGCTTGTTGGTTGTGGTAGGTATGTTAAGGATTGGAGGAGTATGGAGGTCATGGGTTCAACCCCCGTCAACTCCATAATTTTACACAACATTAACCAATATTGGATAGCAGCCTCTTATTTGCTATCCAATGCCACGTGTCAATGAACCATTGGTCCACTTGTCAACCTATAACTCGTCTACCATATTCCAACTTAGCTTCCTAGTCACTATACAATCAATCCATGTGGCACCTTGGGGTGTGGCCATGTCACTTGTACAGTCATTCCATGTGTCATTGTAAATACATGACACATGTCCTTTTACCCCTTTGACTTTTGACTTTGACTCTAACTTTGATCGCTTATAACTTTTGCATACAAAATCTGTTTGACTTGTCGTTTGTGTCATTGGAAAGATGATGATGAGCTCTACAGAATGATACTGTTTTCATGACGATTTGAGATAATAAAATTTGAGCATTTATGGATCCCCTGGGACCTTTGTGAGCATTTCTTATATCCCACTGGATCAATGAACATACCCCTTAGGTTGTTATTTGAGTATACACATGCATCTGCCAAATCAATGCATTATCTAGTTTAGGTTTTTCTAGCTGGATCACGCATCAACTAGATTAGTGCACCAATGTGTTAGCATGTTGAAATGAACTAAAATGATCCACGTAAATCCAAGAAATGATGTAGAAGGTGAGGAGAAGAATGGGCAGATGGAAATAGACTCACCATGGGAGATATAATATCAATGTTCTAGCATGATATCACATTGGAAAAATAGAAGGTGAACAATTATGAGGGTTATTGGGAAGTTGAAGATGAATTGGTTTGATGAAGATGGATATAAATAAAACATGCATGATGATGAGAGTCATTGATCAATATATAGGTGAATATTTTAGGTTTCCATAGCCTTGTTCTTGGAAACCCAACAAACTTTTTAAATTGATAAAGAGGCCATTGATCCATTGTAATATTTCTATAGAATAATGAATGAAAGAGAAAGACAACCTGAGTGCTTAAATGGTGTTTTTTACCTTCAAGTTTCCATGTTAAATACTTGTGTATATGTATGAGTGAATGTTATGGAATTAATATTGTTGTAATTGTGTATATGTCTGCATTTTTTGTGTGATTTTGACATGCAAGGGGGTCTCTCCCCATCGCACCAATTCTCCAATCCTCCGAATTATCAAGTTTCCAAATTCCTTGAATCATTGAATTCTCAACTTATTGAAATTCCCGAATTCTTGAATTATTTGGACAATAATCCATGTTGAGTTAAATATTCTCTAATTTTCATCTATCTTGAAGTTTAGTTGAGTTCAAAGGGTAGTTTAGGTTAAGTTGGTGTTTAGTGGGGTAGGTTAGATCGAGATTGGTAAGTTATATAGTATTTGAAAAAACATGGTATCTCCACATAGTTTGAACAACTTAAACAACCACTCACACAAATAGATCAAAGATTAGTAAACATGTGTATTATGTGGTTAAAACCCTCAGAGACAAAAATAATCCATGACCCTAGCCAACATGACCACTTGGGGAAATATATCAATGCAAAAGGAAAAACATGTACATACGACTTTCTCACAATTGATCATAAAAAAATAATCCTCCATGCTTTTTAAATACAAATAATGGACCAATCAAGTGTCAATCAATGGATAAATATAACCATTTGAATTGAGGAGAATATGATCCTTCATATCACTTTATTTCTATAAATATCATTACCGTGAGATTACATAACTGCAAATGCAATCTAATGCATACCAAGGAAACACATAAAAGAAACAAACTTTAGCTAAAGACACATTATACCGAGTTGATCTTAAATAAATTCTAAGTGACACTTGGGATAGGATGGAGGATTTACAAAGGTGACACAATAGGAGAAGGAAGGTGGCATTAGAGCCTATCCCCATTTAATGACAACTTCATAAAATCTTAATATACATTGAATTTTGGAAAACTTTGCTTCTATAAGATATTTTTTGAAAATGTCTACAACTTGATCATTTATATGGAAAAATAACACTTTGAGAATGTGATCTCGAACAATATTTTTGATGAAGTACATGTGTAGATCATTGTGTTTGATGTGATGGTGTTGAACTGTATCTTTTGTGACCTTGATGACATTTTGATTGTCACACCAGAGTGTGGTTGGATGATTCTGTTGAAATCCAAACTCTAAAAGGATCCATAGAAGCCACAAGGCTTCTTGAATTGCATCAACTGTTGGTTGATCATGTGGTTCTGTTGAAGAAATAGATATATCTTGTTGTTTCTTACAATCCCAAGTGACAGGCCTAGAACCAAGGCTAAACATATAACATGTAGTAGAATTCCAATAATCATTAGGGTCGCCAACCCAATTGAAATCAATGAAACCAACCAACAAATGAGCCCCCACTAAAATATAATGTATCCCAAACTAAATTGTACCCTGGATATATTGAAGTATCCTTTTTTCTGGATCTAATGGGTGATTACATATACTGGGGAACAAGACCAATAAAGTAAATATTAGGATGGGTATGAGTCAAATATAAAAGTATACCAACTAACTGTTAAGCCCTAATATTATCTCATTACCCCTTAATTGGGGCATATTATATTAGTAATGTTATTTTATTTATGTCGGCTTTAGGCCATTAGTTGTAATTATACCTCCTAGTCTC
>JZKD02S2086608.1:132693-155883 GCA_000966675.3 Picea glauca
AGGATGTATGTGTCAAACTTTTGGTACCACATCCTAGGTGATTGCTTCAGACCATATAGTGACTTCTTTAGCTTACAAACCATCTCTTTCTTTCCCTTCACTACAAAGCCTTCTATCTGCTTCATGTAGATTTCTTCTTCCAGATCCCCATGTAGGAATGTTGTCTTCACATCCATCTGTTCCACTTCAAGATCAAAAGCAACAGAAATAGATAAAAGAACTCTAATAGAAGTTAACTTAGCAATAGGAGAAAAATTCTCACCAAAGTCAATTCCCTCTACTTGGGAATAACCTTTTGCTACTAACCGAGCTTTGTATTTCTCCACTTTACCTTGTGCATTAAACTTCTTCTTAAACAACCATTTTCTACCAACATATTTTCTTTTAGCTGGCAACTCAACTATATACCATGCCTCATTCTTATCCAAGGCATCCATTTCTTCAACCATGTCCTTCTTCCAAAGTTTACTATCCTCTGAATTCACTGCTTCCCTGACAATTCTGGTATCATCATCAGTAATAGATAAAGCAAAATTGGAATGGAAATCAGGTGGACTATACCTTTCTAGTTTCCTTTTATCTCTCACTGATCTCCTCAATACTGGGGTATGAGGTTCTTCTTCTTCTTATTCTGCTTCCTCTTCTTTAGATGATTCATATTTTGCATCATCCAACTCAAGCTCTATTTTCTCAGGTTCGTCTTGCGTTGGTAGGAATTCTGGTTTGGACACATCTTTTACCTCTCTAAACAAAACATCTCGACTGTAAATAGTCTTCTTGGTTTCTAGGTTCCAAAGTTTATAACCTTTCACACCATATTTATAACCAATAAAGACACACTTTTCATCCTTTTTATCTAACTTGCTCCTATTTTCCTTTGGAACATGTACATAAGCATCACAACCAAACACTCTAAGATGTTGAAGAGAGGGTTTTTTTCCAGACCATACCTCATGTGGATTTTTATCATCCAACACTGATGAAGGCGATTGATTGACCAGGTGACATGTTGTACTCACTGCCTCTACCCAGAATTACTGTCCTAACTCGACACCACTGAGCATGCTCCTTGCTTTTTCCATCAGTGTCCTATTCATCCTTTCTGAAACTCCATTTTGCTGAGGAGTGTATGGAGTAGTCTTCTGCCTTTCTATACCACACTTCTTATAGAATTCTTCGAATTCATTTATGTATAATTCTCCACCATTATTTATTCTCAATACCTTTATTTTCTTCTCTGTCTGATTTTACACCAGAGCCTTAAACTCTTTAAATTTATCAAATACCTCAGATTTCTTTCTAAGAAAATAAATCCATGTGTTCCTTGAAAAATCATCTATGAATGAAACATAATACACAGATTTACCTAGGGATGGAACAGGAACATGTCCAAACAAATCACTGTGTATCAACTCTAAGATCCACTTTGCTCTTGTAGAACCGGATGGGAATCTTACTCGATTCTGTTTACCATATATGAAATGTTCACATAAATCAAAATTCAAAGTGCAATTAGACATACCTTCAACCATACCTTTACAGACGCAGTAGAGAAGTCACGACCACACTACCTCCACCTTGTCGTGCTCTCCTGCTCACAGGATCATTCTAATCCCCTTATTCGAGCCAAATTAGCTCTTTAGATTCCACAATGGAATCCCTACTACAACCCGATCCATAGGTCCTTTCCCTTCTGCCTCATGGTCTTCTGCACTTAACCGTGATCTTCCCCGACTCAATATCGGGGTTCGGGGTTTCATGCTTCCTGCTGTCGAGGGTCATTGTCCTCTCGATTCCCCGATCATTGATGAGCTCTCTTCCCAGCCTTAGTCCCTCCTGGCTAGGCTCTATTCCACACGACCGAGCTCCAATAACACCGCAGTCATATATCCTCCTATCAGAGGTTTGGGTCTCAAATTCCCGACGCTCTCCAATCCCTGTTATCCCTCTAGGATAAGCTCTTGGTCTAAGTGACCACTACCCATGACCGTAGTCAAACCTCTCGTCAGAGTTTCAGGGTTACCAATGCCAAAGTGCATATGCCCATGGGATTCTCGATTCTCCGAATCCCGACTGGCTGATAACTAGCCCCTTAAATGACAACTCCTTCCTTGTTTGATACACTGACAACTGGCTCCCACTCAACGGAGCTTTCCACCTTTCTGAGATGTTGACAGCTGGTTCCCACTCATCGGGGTTTCGTGGTTCATGATTCCAAAATGCCAAAACCGCTTGTCTATGGGATCCCCGATATCCCGATGGCCAAAATGCCGATCACAACTTCCAGTTGGGATTTTCCCCGATGGCATCGATTGCTACCATGCATCCCTTCTGATGAACGATTCTGATTCCTCCAGGATTTTGAGACTTGTGATGTCCCATTTCCTTCGACCTCGAGAACTCCAATTCTCCGAGTGTCGATATCCCGATGCCTCTCCTCTTGTCGAGATTTCTCCTTCTATTCACGAGGACTTAACTCCCTCGCAACTTTTTCAGATTCGATGACTTTCGGCGATCCTGAGCCAGATCTAACGGCTCATATCAGTTCTCCTTCCCTGCGCTCCTCTGGCTGCTCCCTGGACGTGAACACCAATGGTCAAGATCTAAGTCCCAACCGATCTGACAGCTGCTATTGCTCTATCCTGAGCTCCTGCGCTTTCTTCCTAATCTTGGGAGAATTTCCAATTCCTCATAGGCCTCCACGTTTGCTTCTTTTCTCCTCTCTGCGAACTCTTCAACTCTAAGCTTCGTTGTGCGCATATAAAAATGTTGACTCCTCCTGAGATTTTGGCACTCAGAGCTTGCTCAAAGGGTGTTGTAACCTATGCACTACTTGCAATTGCGAATCTGTGCGTGAAAGCACTCGCCCTCCTGAGCTTATCCTTCTCCCGAATCCTCAAAGGGTTCTTTGACTTCTGCACTCCTTGCAGAGTCCTCCCGTACACCAAGTGTTATTTCTCCTGAGCTTCTCAACCTCTCAGACCCCCCCCCCCACGGGATTTTATCTTTCTTCTCCCATAGATGGAGAATAAATGCCTTCCTGGAAGTCTTCCTGCTCAAGCGACCTCTTGCTGAGTCTTTCTGGGTGTTTAGCAACCTAGTGAAGATCCTTCAGTGGATACTTCCTCCAGCTCCAGAACTCAAAGAGTTCTTTTCTTCTCTTCTGTGCCTACCTGCACACAATCTCAATGCCCACCTGACAGAGTTTCCCTTTCATAGAACTTCCAGTAGTTCTATCTCTCCTTCTGTGCACCTATGCACTCGCTCGATGCCCACTTAGCAGAACTCTCAGAATCCTCAGATATTTTGCTTCCTTTGAACTCACAGTAGAGTTCCTTCCTCAATGCACCACTGTGCGCTCGCTCAATGCCCACTTGGCAGAGCTCTATATAATTCACATCAGAATTCTGTCTGCAACTGTGTCTCTCATACACAGTCTTTCCTCCTGAGGTGTTCAGCAACCTCAAAGGTCTTCCTTCTGAGTTGTTGACTTCAGTCCTGTGCCGCAGCACATCTTTGTCTGACTCCGCAGAGTTCAGAAGTGCATCCTTTGTGCACTGGTATTCAGAGCCTGCAACACTCTGTCATGCCCTCCTGGCATGAAACCTCAAAGACCTTCACCTGAAATCACACAAACTCCCTGCAAATTCACTAACACACATACATTCACAACATATGAAAAAACACACACAGACATCCATATAACACATAATGACATGCAGAAAAAAAACTGCTTCTGATTCTATTAACAATGGAAAATGCCTGTTTGAACAAGGTGTTCTCGAGCTCTCTCTCTAGCTCTTCTCCTACAATCATTACAACCTACCAAAATGAGATCTGAAAATCTCTTTTACCTGAGGGGGTTCTTTGAGCGCTTCCCTCCAGATTCACCTACCCTATTCAATTACAATAAATGGGTTGTCTAGTCCAGAATCAGATCTAGATCTTAGCCACTACACATTTTAATGGCCTATCTACCTAATGCGTGCACAAAGGCATGGATTCTATGCTCACCAACCTACAACATTTAATTACATTGAATTCAGATTTTAAATGAGGCTACGCCTCTCTTCAACGCGCGATTTGAATTTGTTGGCATGGTTGGCTGGCTGGCTGATGTGGAGAGATGCTCCTACATCAAACTCCTCAGCTGCAAAATCATGATCTCCTACTCATGCGCTTCCCCTCTAAGCGGTTGGAAATCCTCCTGCATCCCAAAAAAATATCTAGAGCTTCCCATCTGCTCCATTCTGCTGCTTCTCCTGCTTCTGCTACGCTGCTACTGCTGCTACTTCCTTTCTTCCCAGCCTCTCCTCGCTGGCAGTCTCTGTTGATCGGATCATCAGCTCCATGATCTCCTTGATCACTGCATCCAGTTGCTCCAATGACTGGTTTCTTTTTTGCAGTCTCCTCAGCTGCAAAAATTTTCTGCAATTGGGCAGATCGCTATGATCTCCCTTGCCATCCTCTTCATCTTCATCTGTGGCCTCAAGTTGCCAGTCTGTTGCAGACTTCAGCTCTGCAGTCTCTCTTTGACTGACTGGTTGTTCAGTCACCTTCTCTGACAACTCAAATTTTGTCAGTTCTCTTGCTGGCTCTGGATTGTTCAGCCAATCCTCCAACATTTCTAGCTCCATCTCCCATGGAGTGATAACTTTGCCTGCCTGCTCCTCGACTTTCTTTGCTGCTAGCTTCAGTGCTACAACATCTTTCCTTTCAGATCCTGGCTGAAATCATTGAGCCATTCCTCAGAACGCTCATTTTCTTTTTCGTCTGCTTCTGCTTGCGCTTGGGAAGTCTCACACACCTTCTCCAATTCCTCCTTGGCAGTCTCAACCGAATTTTCTTCTACTGTCGCTTCTCCTGCAACACAAATTTCTGCCTCCTCTCGGGGAAAGTGGTAGGAATACTTCGATTCCCCCAATCATCATAAGGCTCCTCAGATTGTCCTCCTCTGTCAGCTGCATCTGCTGATCTAAATCCATCTTTGAGCTCACCTGCTCTATCATCTCCTCTGTCTGATTCCAATTCACCTACTCATCCCTGCCCACCTGGAAATATGGGATGTCTCCGCTGCTCTCCTGGCAGATTATGAGATCAATCGATCCCATCTTCATCATCACTCCTTGCTGAATTGAACTCACCTCCGAGTCCATGAGACTTTTAGATAGTCTCAAATTCTCATCTCTGCCCACCTGACAGTCTAAGATGTTTCTGCTGCCCTCCTGGCAGTCTTGAAGATCCCGCAGCGATCTCCTTTCATTGCCCTCTTGGCAATGTGAAATTCCCTGGCCGTCCTCCTGACAGTCTCTGAGATCCCGTAGTGATCTCAATTCATTTCCCTCCTGGAAATTTGGAATTTCTTCTTTTCCCTCCTAGCAGTGGTTGAGATCCTCAGCCGGTCCCAATTCATTCTCCATATCATTGAGACTTTCTCCAGTCTCTGGTTCGCATACCTGAACCATCTTTTCCTTATCCTGCCGTATCTTCAACTCGAGCCTCACCAATTCTCTCTTTATATATGAGAGCTCTTCATCCATGTCCTCTTGGCTCCATAGCTCTGAGGTTCTCCTTCCATCAGATCTACGGCCTTTAGTAGCCATCTTGTTGTCTCTGTTTTCCCTCCTAGCAAACCTGTTGTTGTCACTCCGCACTAAGAGTTCTACCGGCTTCATTACAGTCCTCCTGACTGCCTTTTTGATTTCTGCCTACCTGCAAACAATCCTTACAGAGTCCCCCAACAACTCTATCTTCTTTCACCTGCCTTCTCCTCTCTGCTTGAAGTATACAAACATAGTTCTCGCTCTGATACCACTTGACGCAGTAGAGAAGTCACGACCACACTACCTCCACCTTGTCGCGCTCTCCTGCTCACAGTATCATTCTAATCCCCTTATTCGAGCTGAATTATCTCTTTAGATTCCCCAATGGAATCCCTACTAAAACCTGATCCACGGGTCCTTTCCCTTCTGCCTCACAGTCTTCTGCACTTAACCGTGATCTTCCTCGACTCAATATCGGGGTTCGGGGTTTCGTGCTTCCTGCTGTCGAGAGTCACTGTCCTCTCGATTCCCTGATCACCGATGAGCTCTCTTCCCAACCTTAGCCCCTCCTAGCTAGGATCTATTCCACACGACCGAGCTCCAATAAGATCGCAGTCATATATCCTCCTATCAGAGGTTTGGGTCTCAAATTCCCGACACTCTCCAATCCCCGTTAGCCCTCTAGGCTAAGCTCTTGGTCCAAGTGACCACTACCCATGACCATAGTCAAACCTCTCGTCGAAGTTTCGGGGTTTCCAATTCCAAAGTGCATATGCCCACGGGATTCTCGATTCTCTGAATCTTGACTGGCTGACAACTGGATCCTTAAATGACGACTCCTTCCTTGTTCGATACACTGACAGCTGGCTCCCACTCAATGAATCTTTCCACCTTTCTGAGATGTTGACAGCTGGCTCCCGCTCATCATGGTTTCATGGTTCGTGATTCCAAAATGCCAAAACCGCTTGTCTACGGGATCCCCGATATCCCGATGGCCAAAACGCCGATCACAACTTCCAGTTGGGCATTTCCTCGATGGCACCGATTGCTACCACGCATCCCTTCTGATGAATGGTCCTGATTCCTCTGGGATTTCGAGACTTGTGATGTCCCGTTTCCTTCGACCTCGAGAACTCCGATTCTCCGAGTGTCGATATCCCGATGCCTCTCCTCTTGTCGAGATTTCTCCTCCTGTTCACGAGGACTTAACTCCCTCGCAACTTTTTCAGATTCGACGGCTGTCGGTGATCCTGAGCTAGATCTAACAGCTCAAATTGGTTCTCCTTCCCTGTGCTCCTCTGGCTGCTCCCTGGACGCGAACACCAACAGTCAAGATCTAAGTCCCAGTTGATTTGACGACTGTTGTTTCTCTCTCCTGAGCTCCTGCGCTTTCTTCCCAATCTTGGGAGAATTTCCAATTCCTCATAGGCCTCGACCTTTGATTCTTTTCTCCTCTCTGTGAACTCTTCAACTCTAAGCTTCGCTGTGCATGTATAAAAATGCTGACTCCTCTTGAGCTTTTGGTGCTCAGATCTTTCTCAAAGGGTGTTGTAACATATGCACTCCTTGCAGTTGTGAATCTGTGCGTGAAAGCACTCGCCCTGCTGAGCTTATCCTTCTCCCAAATCCTCAAAGGGTTCTTTGACTTCTGCAATCCTTGCAGAGTCCTCCCGCACACCAAGTGCTATTTCTCCTGAGCTTCTCAACCGATCAGACCCCCCCCCATGGGATTTTATCTTTCTTCTCCCACAGATGGAGAATAAATGCCTTCCTGGCAGTCTTCCTGCTCAAGCGACCTCTTGTTGAGTCTTTCTGGGTGTTCAACAACCCAGTGAAGATCCTTCAGTGGATACTTCCTCCAGCTCCAGAAATCAAAGAGTTCTTTTCTTCTCTTCTGTGCCTACCTGCACACAATCTCAATGCCCACCTGACAGAGTTTCCCTTTCACAGAAATTCCAGCAGTTCTTTCTCTCCTTCTGTGCACCTATGCAATCGCTCGATGCCCACTTAGCAGAACTCTCAGAATCCTCAGAGATTCTTCTTCCTTTGAACTCACAACAGAGTTCCTTCCTCAATGCACCATTGTGTGCTCACTCAATTCCCACTTGGAAGAGCTCTACAGAATTCACATCAGAATTCTGTCTGCAACTGTGTCTCTCATACATAGTCTTTCCTCCTGAGGTGTTCAACAACCTCAAAGGTCTTCCTCTTGAGTTGTTGACTTCAGTCCTGTGCCGCAACACATCTTTGTATGACTCTGCAGAGTTCAGAAGTGCATCCTTTGTGCACTGGTATTCAGAGCCTGCAACACTCTGTTATGCCCTCCTGGCATGAAACCTCAAAGACCTTCACCTGGAATCACACAAACTCCCTGCAAATGAACTAACACACATACATTCACAGCATATGAAAGAACACACACAGACATCCATATAACACAGAATGACATGCATAAAAAAAACTTCTTCTGATTCTATTAACAATGGAAAATGCCTGTTTGAACAAGGTGTTCTCGAGCTCTCTCTGTGGCTCTTCTCCTACAACCATTACAACCTACCAAAATGAGATCTGAAAATCCCTTTTACCTGAGGGGGCTCTTTGAGCGCTTCCCTCCAGATTCACCTACCCTATTCAATTACAATAAACGGGTTGTCTAGTCCAGAATCGGATCTAGATCTCAACCACTACACATTTTAATGGCCTATCTACCTAACGCCTGCACAAAGGCACGACTTCTATGCTCACCAGCCTACAACATTTAATTACATTGAATTCATATTTTAAATGAGGCTAGGCCTCTCTTCAACGCACGATTTGAATTCACTGGCGTGGCTGGCTGGCTAACGTGGAGAGATGCTCCTGCATCATTTACTGTGTAGTGTTCAAAGGCCCTTTTCTCCAATATGTCCCAGTATTTGATGCCACAACTTAGTCTTTTTTCCATTGACAATATTGGTCTTGTCTTCTTTATTTCTCTTTTCAGGGACAAACAAATATTACACCCATTAGTATAAGTGCTTCCCAACAACTTGTACAGAGTTCCACACCAAACTCCCCTCATCAACACCATTGCTCCTCATAACATCTTGCAAGTGTTCTTTCCAAATACAGTATCCACTCCTACATCATCCATCTTGCTTATAGATATTAGGCTCCTGGCTAGTTTTGGAATGTACAGAATCCAAGGGAGAGTTCCAATCCTTCCATATTTTAGCAACAACTTAACCCTTCCACGTCCTAAGATTTTTGTTGTCAAGTCATCTCCTAGGAATACATCACCACCATCATATTTTTCATATTTAGAGAACCACTCCCTGTGAGGAGTCATATGGTATGACACACCTGACTCAATCAATCATACATTATGGTCTACATGTGTACTTGTAGATGCTAGGTAAACATCACATCCTTCTTCAGTGGAGGTTTTCGCCTCTATGGAAGAGGTACTATCAGATCCCTTTGGTTTATCAACCTTCTTAGACTTGCAATCTTTCTTATAATTCCCTGTTTTACCACACTTCCAACATTTCCTCAAAGATTTTCTTGGAGACTTAGATCTACTTGTATATTTAGATCTCCCCCTCGAAGGTTTACCAGGATTCCTGTCTTCAGTATGACCTCTTACAAATAAAGCATCTTTTCTATGACTATCCATGATTTTCTGCCTCATCTCTTCAGATAACAAGGATGAAACTACATCCTCATACTTCAATGTAGATTGAGTGGTACTACCAATTTCTACAACCAGATTATCCCAAGAGTCTGGAAAAGAACATAACAAAGTAATACACTTATCTTCTTCTACAATCGTAATATTAACAGAGACAAGTTGACTTACCAGAGTATTAAAAGCATTTAGATGTTTTGTCACAGAATCTCCATCTTCCATCCTAAGATGATACAAATTCTTTCAAAGAAACAACTTGTTTACCAGGGATTTTGATTGATACAAATTCCCCAACTTATCCCATAGTTCCTTGGCTGTAGATTCTCCCGAGACATTCAACAAAACTGAATCTACCAGACAGAGTCGAATAGTACTCCTTTCTCTTCTGTCCAACTTCTCCCAATCTTCCTTTGACATACGAGTAGCTGGTGTACTAGTAGTAGGTTGTGTACCAGTAGCCTGTGTGCTAGTAGACGGTGTACCAGTAGGTTGCGTACCGGGATCCACAACGATCCATTGTTCTTTGTCTACAAGAATGTCCTCCATATTGAGCTTCCATAGCTCAAAGTTTTTACCGTTGAAATTCTCTATCTTGATTCTAGATGAGCTCGCCATTCCTCTTTCTATACTCGAATCGCCACTGCAAAATCTCCCACTAAACCCAAGATAAACTTGATCTATCAAGACCGAGCCAAACCCTCAACAACAAAGGTGTCCCTCTGAAGCCAAAAACAAGCTCTGATACCACATGTAAGTTTTAAACCTGTGAAATAAAGCAATGCATATAGATTCTTAAGAAAAACAAAATTTAATCAATGGCTCATACACAGAGTACATAGAGATTTTATACCGGAAACCCTCAACCGGGAAAACCTTTCTTATATTCATTATGTCGAATTTCACCATTCACCATACAATATATATACAATGTTTTTAGGTATTCCGTATATAGAAAAACCCTAATCCCTTAATCCAGGATTAATTTACAAAATCCGCTAAAAATAGCAAAATCTGCTAAAAATAGAAAAAACCGCAAAATATGGGATCATCAGACGCATTTGTCATATCTAACATGCCCACACACACACATGCAAAGAATATAACACATACCCAACAATAATTTCATATAAGAATCCATATTTGTATTGACGTTCAATTAATAAATCTATGTTTATTTTTATCATGTCTTGCATCTATTATGCATTCACAACATAACTTTGAATCGATATCCATGTACCTAAATTCCACATCTTAATTTGCATGTTTAAACAAATCAAAGAGTTATCATCACCATGAGCATATAACAATGAAACTAATAGTATGCAACACATAAATAGGTCAAGATGTACACTTGTCACATGTCTATATCAACATTGTTGGGTCTCAATAGTTGTTAAGCAATGCATTACTAAGATGAGAAAAATCAAAGTTCTAACTATCTAAGGCCAAAATATGGGGCATTACATAATTGTATGAGAGATTCAAGAATGAGCATAGTATGTTGAACTTGGGCCAAATATATTTTCAGAAATGCAATCCATGGTATGTTAGAATAAATAAAATTTGTAACACACACTATTAGAGATATCACATATAATTTGGTTATTATAATGACATACATATAAATTTATTGTGTTATTCATACTAACCTTGTGTAGTAATGCTTGACATTACTACCACTAACATGAGACTAGAGACTTTATTCATAACATCATGTGTACAGGGCTAGAGGGACAAACATATTTAGATAAGGTATGCCCTCAATGTAGAAGAATGGAATTATTGAGAAAGTTCATGCATATGAGAGAAAATATGGATTTGACATGGAAAACTTTAAATATGTCACATATGAACTAGATAGTAGAAAATAGAGAAAATATATATAGCTAGTGTCATCCCAAGTCAATCATGTGTCCTGAAAGGGAACATTTTCTTTCAAAAATTGTACTTAGAAATTTCACAAGAGATTTAATGTAAGATTTAACTTATGTCTTAAATTTTGAGCCGCTATGTATGCATCTACAATTTCACCAATAAATTATTGGAAAAGACCCACCAATGGGTTTGATATGTCCATGTGGCTTGATGGTAAGATGAGAAATTTAAAATAGGAAGAGATACCTCTCATGCCAATATTATACTATCGGTGGTGGACTTTGTTGAGAGATACATAATCTAGTTGCAAAATGAGATTCAAATTCAATATTTCCACTCACATTAGGTCAACCTAATGGTCCATATCATATAAATGCATGGCTCAGGTAGTAGAGAACATGGAAGGGTAATATTAAGGGAGTATCACTTCTATGTAAGTGATGTTATGTTCCATGCATTCCATTATGCACAACATTAGTTCTTCTATAATCACTTGAAGCAGAAAAATATACATATAGATCAACATTGGATTTGGTTAGATGGTTATGCGGGATATATCAAAAATTCCCACTTACTTCAATTGTTGTGTTTGTTGTAGAAAAACACCAATGGTATTTGAATTGTTAGTGTAGGATGGGCATGAAAAATATCTACGATGTATTACAAAAAATAGGTTTCAATATAGTTAGACTACTATAGAATAATGAGAGTACTTAAAGGTACTAATTGACTATGGGCCATGATGACATGCCTTTTAAAGACAAAGGGGTTGGTGCTAAGAATATGCCTACCATGTACTACAAAATTTCAAGCTAAAAAGGAAAAAAAGGAAAGTACAAACACAAAATTAGGATATAAAAGAATATTTTTTGTAGTACAAGTTTCCAATATGGCATGCTTAAAGAAAATGCAAATCCAAATGGTGTAATTTATATCAGTCTCTAAATATTGGGCTGAGATGGTGCATGTAGTACTCCTATTAGGTTTTGCAAACACATTTCTAATATGATATTAGTACAAAAACATGAAAACAAACCATAATGAGGATATACATTAACATTTTAATCACAATTAATTTGAAATAATACCTTACTATGAGAAATCCAACATAAACTACAATGCCTAGGGGTGCAATGATGGTACTGGAGTTAACATAGGATCTTTTAACCCTCGACGAAGATGACATATTGATTTATTCTATTGGTGGTTGTATAAACATGTGTGGAACTAATTTGATTCATATAAAATGATGAAAATAAACATAACTAGACTACAATACTATAACTACAAAAAATTATATTTCCATAATACTTGCATGTGAGGTATCCCCATAGAACAAACTGTCATTATTGCTACATCGTCAATAGGAGAGAATGAATATTAATGCCCAACCCTTGACCATACATTATTAGGTTGCACATGTATAAAGACCCCTTTTGGTGGGAATTTTCAATGAATGTGTTAAATTAATTAAATTATGTGCCATGGTGGAAATCAAAGTTTGAGTCTCATAAATATTTTCTTCAGTATTAAGATATTGGATAGGGGGTTTCGACAGATTACTAGGAGGGAATGAGCCTTCCAATTGGTCATACATCACATTTTTATGATCCTATGCAGACCCATGACTAACCCACTATAGTTCACCAATGTCAAAATATTTGAAATGGAGACCTAAAACAAACTCAACCCATAATTTTTGCAAAATATTGTAGTGGCACCTACCTATTATCACGAGGAGGTTTGTAGAAAACCATAGACCATCTCTTCATCTAGTTTTCTTTAAATGGTTGATATGTGCACCAATCCATTGAAATATAAGTGCTTTTCTTAGGATGGTGTTGGCAATTTATAATGTTAATATACAAGGCCATGAGATTGCATTTTAGAATGTGTAAACCTTTAACCAGGTTCTTAACTATACCAATCATGTAGTATTCATAGTTGTATTTGGAAATACCAATTAATATCCCTTGGGAATAAGTGATAAAAGAAATAGTTTTCTTGAGGGATGTAGCCAATGGAAAGCGCATATATATATGTGTATATATATATATAATTTTTATATTTGGTGGTGGTGGGTTTCGGTTCTAATCATGGGTACACTCCATGCCAATGAAATTTAAATATTTAAATATCAACAATTATAAGACAATTTTATTTCCTTTCTAAATTCATATAATTTAACAAGTATAAACATCATATTTGGCACAAAATCCCACCTTGATTTTGAAGGAACCAGAGAGAAAAATCCACTATGACTATTGAACATACTAAATCGAAGTGATGTTAACCTCCATTTTATTATTATGGTGATATCCACAGGCTCCTCTACTCTTAAATATTCTTCTCTCTCCTCCAAAATATTCCTTACAATTTTTGAAGAAAATATGGTAAAATGGGGGAAACCATGAATTCTTTATTGTTGTTGTTGTTGTTGTTGTTATTCATGAATATGCGAATGCATGTGAAGTTAGGAACATGCACATTTTATTTTGATTTTCTTACTTGGTGGACATCGTAGTTTCCTATGTGTGGTTTGGAAGGTGTTGAGGCTAGTTTAAAAGTAAAAAATACATGTTCGCATGAGTGTTCATTCTTGAATTCTTGATTTCCACATTTTAAATCATCAACATTGTGTGAGGGAACTCATAGTACTTGTGATTCTTAAAGAACCTCATATGCAATGTACCAAGATCCATGTTGAGCCACATTACTAAACCAAATTGACATAACATCACTTTGATACCATGTAAAGATGAATACTTGCAGTATGATAAAAATGACTCATGAAAATATGATGAAAATGTTTACAGATCCATACTATTAAATCATATACAACATTCAAATGCACAATATCATAATAAAATGAAACAATAAAATATAACATTAAAACAATAAATAAACACAGTTTCTAGAACACTTATCTTTATGAGTGTTTACACAACTAGCTCTCATAGACATCGGACATTCCACCCAACCATAAAATTTTCTACTCTAGTTCTCTCAGAAAGAGGTAACCATCGAACCGGGGCTATGAGTGCACAATAAGAAATATTCCTATGGTTGTCTAATGTCCACTCTAACAACCCAATACCTAGTAAATTCATAGTGATGTGACTCCTACAACAATTCCAACCACCTAACGCTCTTCCCTATCAACCTGCACAACCAATGGATATGATTTAATTCTCTTTATTACAATCCCTTAAACAATACTTATCCCCTCCATGACTCCATCATAGACTATTCAGGAATCTTCTAGCCATGGGATCCAAGAAATCCAACTATAACATGAGTTTTCACAACAACATTCTCACATGCTTTGGGGAACTTTCTCAACATGAACTCTTCATAGGCATGGAAACCTAGTTATCAACTTAAATCCGAACTCAAGATTTCTATTTTCATACACATTATGGTTGCTACTTTTTTCCTAGAATCCAACCATGTTTTTCCTATCTTCCTCCTTCATCCAAAATTAGCTCTCCCCCTCTACTCAAATTTTCTCTCCTTTTTCTCCCATGCATGTTTTGACTCTCACAATTCCCCAAAATGATTATAACCATCCCATGCTATCATAACTAGGTGATATGGATCTTTCACTCACCCCTTATGTGAATTCAATGATACAATTTCCATCATGAATATACTTAGCCCTTGCTTCAATAACTAAGTGAGATGACTCTTCTACCAACCTCTCTCATGAATTCACTGACTATTTTTAATAATTCAAATGGAGTAATCAATTACTGAAAATATTATTTATGAATGTTTCATATGATTCTAGGCATGTGGGATTTCTCTTAGACCCCCATTTAGCCCCTTCTCTTGTGGAATCACATCCCCTTGTGACTATCCTCATTTGTCTATAGTTGGTGATGAATTATATTTTTGTTAATTTCCATGCACAATGTTTACATATTACATCGCTTGGCCCTCAACCATTCATCATATATAGATATGCATTTCTAATTTAGGGATCAAATCCGGGTTGTTACCTTCCCCTCCCCCTTGTTTTTTCATTGTCTCTAGTGCACATCACCATATAGGTGTACATTTATACATACATAATTTTACATCATAATAATCACTAATTTCACATTTTTATGGCTCATGTAACAATTCCAACTATCAATCTCTCATTCCCCTTGGCTTCCACCACCCAAAGAAGTGTACCCCCTTATTTTATCTGCAACCCCTTAGGTTGTCTCACTTCCCTTCTAGGGATCTATCACATATTGGCCAAGAATTATGAGAGTCGTGGCTCCATGAACTCCAAATACAATAACAAATTCTCCAAAATTTGAAAATAGTGATGGGCACACTTCCCATATCACATATTCTACCTCTAACTTTGATTCTTCTGAGATGTAACAAGCCCACTTGACTTTAATTGTCCTATGAATTTTTTCTTGAGGTCTATTTCCTTCTGGGTGTAACTTGTATTGCATTGGTTTTTATTTTGGAATACACCATCTCTTAGTGTTCTTATTTCTATGTACTCTCTTCATGTATTTGGTCTTCAATTATTCCTATAACAACCATCAAGAAAAACATACATGTTACATCCATTATCATGCAACAATTATCTTGTCGATAGGATTTCTGAAATCTAAAAATGTAATAATGTATTTGAACATAATTTTGCAATAATAATTTAATACTTATATGTATGGCTATATTTTTGCTTCACATATATATTCCATGGGTAAGAATTCAACTCATTGTCCATTGTACTTTTTGACACACCCTCGTTATTCCAACCACCATGCCACATGCATAGTTAAGTTTCCTCTTCTCCACTACGCTCACTCTCTAGGATCAAGCATCCCCTTATCTTCTAAATAGTCCCTTGATGATCCATATTTCCAAGGATTTGATGTGCAAGGGGAGCACCAATTTAATACCAGACATCCACTAATATTATGTAGCCAATAAATTGTAGAAATCATAGGGTTCCAATGTCATAACAATGACCTTTCTACCTAATCTTTCCATATTTAACAACCATCATCTATCATGTGGTAGCACCCAATATTCATTATTTTTCATATTGTGTTCCCCTGATAGAGTTTTCATGTAGTCCATCCTCATGTGACTACTTTAACATGCAACTCTTTCATTGTCATATACAATAGCTCTTAAAATTCTCTAAACTTCACGAGTTAGCAATAATTACAATATTTCAACTATTTCATATTAATTTCAATGGAACATAACATAAGCATTCATTCACATAAATGTATTCAATAATTCATTTAAGCATATATATATATCAACATGCATGTGTGCATGTTGGCACCTGGACAAAATGGAAAGAAGGACGATAGTGGGAAAAAAAGCGTGCAGAAACATAAGTAACAACTGGAGAAAGAACAACATGCGTGCATGCAAGAAAGCGTTCACAAGGAAAGCGACAACTGGAGGAAGAACAACACACGTGCATGGGAGGAAGACATAACATCGGTAGGGTTAGGGTTTTTGGTAATAAAAGATAAATGGCTAAAGAGCTCGATAGATATAAATATGGATACATAGGTATCATATAGAGGTTCGTTGTTTTGTAGAGGTTCAGGTTTTTTGTGTTAGTTTGGGCTTTTGTAATATTCCATCATAGTTATGTACGGGTTGATGCAGTATGTAATAATGTTATGAACCATTTTTGTAAGCGGTTGAGCTAAGAACATAGGAGAGAAGGAAGATCTAAGGATTATATCACAATCTATGGAGCTTGGTGTGATCTAGTTCGCCTCACATAGATCTTACCCATATGAGGAGAATTGTAAGTGTGTGACACTGGAAATGAAGAACTACCATAATAAAAGAGCCAAGAGACAAATATTTGTGGATGTATCCCAGGAAGGGGTGAACCATGGTAATATCTATGTAAAGTGATGAATGCATGCATATAATTACTTTCTTTCAGCAGTAAATTTTTATGCTTAATGACAGAGTTATTACATTGTTATGGAATATGATTATGCTGTTCGGGAAATAAACTGTGAAATTTAAATGTGTAAGTAGATTTCACTCACAAATTGTAGCACATGGATTTGAATAGTAAACACCTATCTCATACTCAATTCTAGGTTGTAAACACCTGAGTCTTACAACCACCCATTTAAATCTATCTCGGGTGAGACTACGCAGTGCATTATGTGTACCTTGTTTTCTTCTAGTTTACCAGGAGGGCCGATAGTTTTAGAGGCTTTGTTGGAAACCTGAAAGACATGAACCCTGGTTCAATAACTCATATGGTCAAGAAATAAGAATAAGCAAGTTAAAACCAACAAATGGTTTCATTTTCGGAACTTGAGAGTGACAGAATCTCGAAGCAGCAGTGCAACCAGACGAGTCACAAACACCCAGCTTAGGTCAACCAAAAGAGGAGACCGCTGGAACTTCCTCGACTTGGACATAATGGCTTACGGGGGAGCAACCAGAAGCTACTGGAACTTCAAGCCAGCCACCACAACAGGAAGACTTAGTTTAGATACCGAGCTCACCTTGCAAGAAACCTGTAGCATAAATTGTTCTACCACGCATACCAGATGGAGTACAGGTAGAACCGGAGCTACTAGGTCACATCGAGAAGCTCAAGTATTCTGAACATGACGTATCAGACGAAACCAAGTTACCATAACTTGCACAGAGGGTCTTTCTGCAGACCATATCCATAAACTGACTTGGAGAAATGATCAACCAACCACACCAGTGGGCAACTGGGATGGAGAGAACAAAAATATTAGGTTTGCTGAAGTTACCACATTTTGGCAGAGGCCAGTACACGACAACATGCGTCAAGCAGTTTTTAGCAGTCATGCATGGAGGGGATATATGGATGGATAAACCCATTCCCATAACTATTGATCTTATTGTGAATATAACATGACTACCAATCTGGGGTATAGATCTTGCGTTGATTCTGGATGACAAATCCAAGGAGAAAGCGTTGGAAGAGGAAATGAAGAATAAATATGGCACCACCAGGGGAATGAGAGGCATCATGATAAAATGAATCAACAACGAAGCTACACAATTGGGTGAAAATATCTTAGCCTGCAAACTACTCAGAAAATGCCACAAAGACGAGGTACCAGTAGGAGTCATTACAGTTGCAACTCAGTGCACGGAAGGCACCTCAATGATCTTGATGCCATATTTATTAAACTTATTTCAAGAGGACTACAAGGATGTGTAGGACCTAGGCACATAGTTCCATTACTCATGGCTGATCACCCTAATAGCCTTCATGGGATGGCGAGAACGAGGGTACGTAATTTTTTGTACTAGACCACACCCAGCGGGAGCGAGATACCTATTACTGAGATATGGGCCGCATGCCAGGCATAAGAGGGAGAACAAAATCATATTCAATGCATACCTATGAGACATACATGAAGTTATCAGTCAATCATGGCAAATAACAACAAAAACTGTCGTGCGATATGCAGACATCGCCAATTTTCGGCCCTTACACCAAACAATGTGGATACAACCAAGGCAGGATCCAGATAAACAATGGATACATATGAACTACTACATCACATAGGGTGATATCAATATGTTCATCAATGAATGGCCTGATGCATGGAGGATCCCAACCATTTCCAGGGAATTACCAGAAAGAACAATAGAAGGAGAGGAAGCACAGGCGGAAACACAACTTCTGGAAACCCCAGTGCCCAAGAAACCAAGGATGGGCCAAAGCAAGATGACTCAGGAAGACAAAGGGTCAAAGCAGACAGGGACCCAGAAGGGGAAGAAAGAGACTACACATCCAACCAACTGACAACAAAAATAGGTTGAGGGAGCGCAGGAGACCGCCCCAAATCCCATCACACAGGAACTAGGGGGAAATAAGAGACCAACCGCGTAGGCATGAAGCATGCACAATAAATCAAAGGTGCAATGAGCATCACCAGAATATATGATCATGGAGGATGATGGGGAAATGATCACCAGAATGGTATAGGATTTCCTAATAGAAGACTTTGATCATGCAACACATCACAAGGATAAACTACAAAAAGAGCTGGAAGAAATGGGACAGTTCCTCAAGAAACTCGAGGAAGTCCAGATAGCAAGCAACAACAGAGGCATAGATCCATCGACAATACAGACCAAAGAAAGAGTGGAGGTAGAATAATGAGACCCAGTCCACTCAATGCCACACACAAACACAACGATCTACATCAAACCTAGCATGTTGCGTATGGATGAAATCGTGGGGAAGACACCATTGAAGGACTTAGAACACATCCAATTGGTATTGATGCAGATTCCATCAAGGGTGCTACATAGATTACAGGTTAGTTTCGACCACGAGGTACAATCTCTGGCACATAAAAACTTAGTCGAGCTACAACAAGGAAACAAAGAAGCGGGAAGCATTGGAAAATTTTTGTGAGCAGGCCAAATCCGAAACTCAGGAGGAGAAAGAACGTAGGAATGAACTGGAACGAAAAGTGGGATAAATTTTTGAGAAACTTCCAAACACCACGCAAGGAAATGAACTCCCAGCAGTAGAAAATATAGACCATATTGTGCAGGCACTTGATTAGTATCAGAAGGAGATCGAGAATCTTCGAGAATAACTCACACCAACCACTCCACCGACAGTGAAGGAGCAAAGGAATAAGGAAGCAACAACACAACTGCAAGAGATAGAGAAACAGGTTAGCACAACAACTGAATTGTTCGATAAAGTAGCACAACTTTGGACAAGGTTGGAGGAGGATCCACATGTCCAACGCTGGGACAAGGAACAGGAAAGGATCAATGCAGTGATCCAAGAAATCAAACAAAGGCAGAATATCATACCAATTCTAGAACGAGTCAAAGGGATGCAAGATATGAAGAAGATGCAGGCATAACTTATCACTGCGCAAACGCAGAAACAAGAGCGACATGCTCAAATAGAGCCATTGCAAGAAAGGGTAGCAGAAGTACTCGCACAGGAAGAAGGAGCTAAAACATAGATAACACAAACCCAGGAATAATGTGCAATATTACTGAGCGACGAAGTGGCAGGTCAGGTAGTTGACACCATCAAGGATAAGACCGTGAAGACATCGACAAAAGCAACAGAGCTCAAGGAAAGGTTCTGGACGATCACCCGGGAGATCGAGGAAGCTTAGAAAGATGAGGTGACTCGGGACGAGTCACGTGTCAGTGTTGGGGCCCTATTGGCACTTGGACGAAGTGGAAAGAAGGACGATCGTGGGAAAGAAAGTGTGTAGAAACTGAAGTAAGAGACGGAGAAAGAATAGTATGCGCGCATGCAAGAAAGTATGCACAAGGAAAGCGACAGCTGGAGGAAGAACAACATGCAAGCATGGGAGGAAGACCTAGCGTCGGTAGGGTTAGGGTTTTTGGTAATACATTGTAAATGGATGAAGAGTCCGATAGATATAAATATAGATACACAGGTATAATATAGAGGTTTGTTGTTTTGTAGAGGTTCAGGTTTTTTGTGTTAGTTTGAGATTTTGTAATATTCCATCATAGTTATGTACATGTTGATGTGGTATGTAATAATGTTATGAACCATTTTTGTAAGTGGTTGAACAAAGAAAAGAGGAGAGAAGGAAGATCCGAGGATTATATTGCAGGCTGTGGAGCCTGGTGCGATATAGTTCACCTCGCATAGATCTTACCCATCTGAGGAGAATTGTAAGTGTGTGATGTTGAAAATGCATAACTACCATAATAAAAGAACCAAGAGCCAAATCTTTGTGGACATAGCCCAAAAGGGGGTGAACCACATTAATATCTGTCACCTGTGTAATGTGATGAATGCATGCATATCCTTACTTTCTTTCAACAGTTAATTGTTATGCTTAATGAAGGAGTTATTACATTGTTATGGAATAAGATTATGTTGTTCGGGAAATAAACTGTGGAATGTAAATGTACGCCCGTGAAGAATAAGTAGATTGTACTCACAATTCATAGCACATGGATCTGAATAGTAAAACCCTATCTCCTACTCAATCCTAGGCTGTAAACACCTGAGTCTTACAACCACTCATTTAAAGCTATCTCGGGTGAGACTATGCAGTGCATTTTGTGTACTGTGTTGCCTTCTGGTTTACCAGGATGGCCGATAGTTTTAGAGGCTTTGTTGGAAACCCGAAAGACATGAACCCTAGGTCGATAACTCAGATGGTCAAGAAATAAGAATAAGAAATTTTAAACCAATAGTGCATATTCACCACTTTCACACTTTTATAATTTACTCATGCATACCTACTCAACGCATCCTTGCATTGATTTAAGACCACCATTTTTTCTAGGTCATGAATTCCACCATGGTGAGTTGGAAGGTATAACCAATGCCTCAACATGTAATCAAGGCACTTCCCCATTAATTGTTTGACCATTCAGATTCCACTTCCTCTTCAACCCAAGTGAAACACTAGGAATATAATCCTTTAGTGCTCTTCACTATTGGAAAAGAGGTTGTAGTCTAAAACATTGATTATAAGTAGGAATACCATTGGATACTCATGTAGTCCTATATCCTTTCCATATCCAATCAAATTATGTCCTGACACATGGATATATATTTTTTTCCATTCTATAACAATAGTATATCTCTTGACCTACCTTGATTATGAGCTACTAACCAATATAACATGACATGCCATTAAATTTCATAAGACTGCATTTAAGCATTAAATAATCTTTATATATCCAAGGCTTTATGCCTTTATCACATTAAGTGGAAATGCATTCAAATTACATTATCATATCTATTCAATATCACATTTTTATCAAGGGAACTCTTACCTCAATTCCCTTCAACATCTATGCAATACAAGCACATTAAATTCATACTTGCATGACTTCCATCAATATATTTGATGCTACTTGATTAGTTTTTGTCTTATAGAAGCTGACAGGATCCCTTTTCCAACATCTTGTTCATCATTTTATCATTCTCATATTTTCTTCATATGGTAGTTTGTCATGTGCAACAACATCATCAACATATTCAACCATGCTATCAACCATTTTCCTGTTTAGATAACCATAATTAGCCATATTAAGCCACTATAACATATTTATTTCATATGAAACAATAGACTAATCTTTGTCTATAATCGTGTTATATGTATCCCCTCTAATGCATATTCATTACAACTCTCTATCTCTTGCATTTCTAGCATTCTTATGCTTTACAACTATTACATATATTAACACTTTCAACATTACAAAAATATTAAAATAGAAAGAGATGATTTATGGAAATACTCCTTATTAACATGGTTGCACTAGTACATTTGGAATAATTTATGATGTCGTTCTAAAACCATTCCAATGAAACAATGTTGGTATTCCAATGAATCCAATAAAATTGGTTCGTCAAAGTTGTTTAGTCACACTATCGATGGCCTTATCCATTGGTTGAACGTCCAATGTAGGAAACCACCACATGGAAGCTGTGAGGAAATTTAATCAATAATACTTGTGCCACAACTGATCATCTCAATTGTGATGATCATAGAGGTGTCATTAATTCGATGCATTGGGATGCCACATGTAGTTTTCAAGGAAAACATCATCAACCAAGTTTTCATAGTTTTACTAATGGCCTTGTCCATTAGTGTGACATTGGTATGCATAAATACCATCGAAAATTTGATGCGGGCACCATCAAAATTGTGACCTTATGTTTTCTTGCTTCCATCGAAGTGGCGATGCTCTGGAGGGTGCAGCCCATTGGTAGTCCAAAGATATGTCAAGACAGATTCATCGCATTGGCGAAGCTAGTGCGAGAAATGTATGTCGAATATGAAACTCTAGGGTGGGAAATGTACATCAGATCGGTGATGAAAAGGTTGGAAACTTCCATCAGAGTGGCAATGCTTGAGAGCTTGAAATATGTCAGGGTTGAGATATATGGGAAGAAAAATTCCATTGGAATATCAACGTGTATTCAACAATGAACCTGTGTGTTGGAGGTTCAATTCATGTATAATAAAGTAAAAAAAAGAATCAAATAGATGTTGAACATTGAAATCCATGCTTATGATGTAGTGGGCATAGAGATTATATATATATGTGTGTGTGTGTGTGTGTGTGTGTGTGTGTGTG
>JZKD02S2086608.1:172369-183121 GCA_000966675.3 Picea glauca
TGACCAAGTGGTCAATAATATCCTTTTTCAAATTGGGATTTTGATCATTCCACCATGTGCATATGGTGGGCCTAAAAATATATAAGGCCTTGTCATTCATATGCTTTAAAAAGATGTTGTTTCCTGTGGAAAAATATGATCATTAATTTAAAATAATTATATAGATGTGTGTTTCAATTAGATAATAGGAAATAATTAAGACATTCAAAAATATATGGGATTTTTTGTATATTGATCGAAAAAATGCTATTTTCCACTAAAAAGGAAACTAGTAGTGTTTCCTTGTTGGTAACACATTACAATCTGGGAAATAAATTTTTAGAATCACCAATTGCCTCATCTCCACCATCATGTGCTTGGTATTGCGTGCATTGCAAGGGTGTGTCGTGGGCCCCAAAAGTTTCAATTGTCTCATTCACAAGGCTGTCGACCACAAGTGGAGATCCAAATAACCTCACATGTATGTGGTTCATGGTATGACGCTTTTGTGTTTGAGCATTATTTCTACCAACACCAGCCTCAGGAGTAGGTCGGTGAATAGATTTGAATAAATCCTATAATTGTTTTATTTTTATTTTTATTCAGATCATATAAAGTAGCAAAAAAAAATTCATAAATGAATATATGTGATAATAAACTTTTTAAAATATGGCTCTTACCACATATTGTTGTATATTGTCCATCAAAACTTTTCATCTTTGTGTGTTCTCCTCTGTTGATTCGCACATACCCAACTCAATAAGATCCCTGATTTTTTTTATCATAGCCTTGTTAATTGTCTCAATTGGGTCTAATTCAAACAATTGGTCATCGTTTCCTACATTGTCAACATCAGGTGTCGACAACTACATATATCCACAAAAAAATGAGTTAATTCAATTATAAAAACAATAATAAAATTCACTTTAATAGGATATCGATTCTATTAGTCCTTTACCTACTTCGAGGATGGTACCTTCCTATGATCACCCTGTCACAATATAAGAATCACAACATATTAAAATGTTACCTTATAATATGAGAAGTATGAGATATTAAAATGAATGTTAAATATAAAAAAATAAGAATAATTAAATAGAGGTTGGTTGAATTTATGGTGTTAACATCCATATTATACAATGGATCAACATCCATTTTCATTCATCTTCCTACGAACACCATTCATATGTGCATAATTTGTATTAATATATACCTCTGCTGAAAATTCTCATCTAAACCATATTTTCATCAAAGAAAAAAAATGTCATTCTGTATTCCATAAACATCCTAATATGTAATAACTATTAACTGTATGCAAATAAAAGAAAAATAGTAATTTCATCGAATGCTCATTAATATGGTTTAATAATGACTTAGGTTGAGAAGTTTAATCTCAGAATGGTGGAAATATGATGAATGGTATTCATGCTAACACGGTATGTGCTTGACTAGTTCCAGACATTCTTTCTTCAATCTTTAAACTTGCTTTGTTTTATAAATTATCTATATTCCATTATAATGATGAACCATGAAACCAAGAAGGATAAGTGATGATGAGATTCCCAAAAAATGAAAGATGTTATCCCTTGAGATCTTCTAGGCTATAAATGGAACTATGCCAAGGCACCTCGAAGATAAAAAAACATATATGGTTTTAAAGTTGTAATGTGGTGGAACTCTTTTGATAATATTCTTCATTTTCTCACAATCCTCAAAATTGTTTCATACAAGATGATCAAAGGAATCTCAACCCAAAATGAATTTTCCCATATGTATCAAACATTTGGAATTTAAAAGGGATGGATGGATGCATTCAAAAGAAAAATACAATAAAACATACAAGGTATTCGTGTGACAACTTCATAAAACACTTAGGACAACTTCATGCTTAATACATTCAATGATATCATAATTTTTATGCATTTATTCAGCCATATCAAACATAAAAGGGAAATAAATTGGTTATTTACTATGAAGTCAATTCCAATCACGTAAAAAACACCACACATTCAAAATGAATATGATGTCAATTCCTACATAAGGATTTTATTAATTAGAAAATCATATCTATGATGTCTGAATAATAGGTATGAATTTACATGGAGAATAAAATGGATTACAATACAATAATATAGATTGATACAACCATGGTGAATAAATATCTACATGCCCTCTATCCTCTTCTCATAATTTTCCCCTTCCTCTGTGAGCTCTATTGATATGGAAAATTTGAGAATAAGTTACACTCTCAATCCCAAAAACGTTGACCCATCAATAATGCACCCTGTTTCTCCTTTATAGATACAATTTAATGCAAAAAAAAATATTAAAATATATTACTACATCTTTATTCTTGAAAGGTTTTTACCTTGGTAAAAATTAATTACATGAAAAATTACTCAATAAAATATTCCCTTAGGGAGTTGGACATGTGCCACTCGATTCACCTTGTCTTCCCAATATTAATCTATCAAATTGACACATTATTTTTCAATATTTTCCCATCAGATAATTATGACCATTCAATATTCTTACTGCTTCATCCAAATTATTGTATTTCTCATAAAATGGGGGAGTTAAATTACTGAAAATCATTTCCATATTGTGCAACAACTCAAAATCCCCTGCCAACAATTCTACTACATATTTCCCCTTCAAAGTGCCATCAAGATTTTTGAACTTGTTTTCATTGTTCCTCTTGTCTTCTAATATATTCTAATAATTTTTCATTGGATACAAATCCCCATTTCCACTACAGAACAATGGTAATCCTTGCATGATGACATCACTAAAAATCTTCTTAAATGTAGAGATTTCCCTCATAAGATCATGGCTCTTAGTTTCCTCATTTTGCAACAATATCCTTTTTGTAATGACTCTTTCAACATCCATTACAATGTTATTTATATCATTGAATTACAAATCCTTCAACTCATCTTTAGTTATTTTCTTCAAGAACTTTATTATATCATCTCCTAAATCAGGTTTATTCTCCAACTCATTTGTTGTTCTTTTTATGTCTTTGAAGACTAAGGTGATTAGATCAAGATCATCCTGCACCAGGGTAAAATAAGACCAATTCTTAAAAATTGTGTTATATATATCATCCCAAATGATATGCTTATCTCCTTTCATGGTTGGTATCCTTGTCATCCTTTCCTTCATTTTATTTTTTTCCTTCTGAGCCTCCTCTTTTGCAACATTGTTTTTTTCCAAAATAATTCTCTGCTCTTCACCTGATATTCTAGTTCTTCTACCTTGGCATCTCTTTGTTTCAGTTGGTTTGTCACAATGTCCAAATCAATTTCCTTCGCACTCAAATCATCCATGAATTTTGATAGGTCCTCTATTGGGTCTAATGGATCATTTTTCATTGTAGCTGACTTGGCTTCCTGCAATCGTTGAGTTTTCTAGACTTTCAAGGTTTCAATTTCAACTCATGGCATTTTATGATCTTTCTAATTTCAAATAATTTCTGGTAAATATGATCCTTTTCCTCATGAATATCCTATAACTTGGGGGTCTGAACATGTTGTACATTCAAAACATTTAACATTTTCTTAAGGATATTAATCTCATTATCCTTCTGTTTGAAAAGTCTCCTACAACAATAGAATTTTTAGGATCTAATCCTAGGGGAATAATATTCCTCTCCAAATCATTAATATGAATTATATTGTCTTTAATGACCACCCTCTCCTGCTTCACCTACTTCCCTATTTTGATTATTATATTTTTCATCTTCCTCTCATTGGAAAAGGATTACAAGACCCCTATATACAACATATCACTTGTTTGTTGGTGCAGTTAAATCATATCCATAGGATGGATATCCCCAAGATTTACTCTCATTTCAATGGCTTTGTAATTTGAAATAAAAAGAGGATTAAGTACCTTTGACTCTAGCACAATGAAATTTAATGTACCCTACTGGTAATACACAATATATAGTATCTTTGTTTGAGTTATGTTTTCTCCCCAAGCATGAGGACACATTTTGTTTTCACCTCTTGAAGTTTTTTCTTTATATCCAAATACTGAGAAAAGAGTAAGGGATACTTATCAGAGTTTCCTTCATTTGTAGAGGTCTGTGAAACTTATTTTGTTTACAATAGAGCTAAAGTGACATTCTCAATAGTGATAGCAGGTCCCTTTGAGGTTGAACTAACTTCACTTTATTCTTGTTTGATTTGCAATATACCCTTCCATTTTCCTATAAAATCAGATAAGAACCCCTATAAGTCTAATTCTTCATCATTGATTAGATTTTGAATCGGCTAATCATCAATATCCATTTCAGAATGTATGTCTGGAAATTTCCTCTTTCTAATTAGTAATTCTTGTTTCTGAGGAAACTAAATTACATTGGATTGGTCCATTGACTGAGTGGTACTTTGATTTTGTGCCTATGACTTTAGAATTTTCTTAACATATTCCCATGAATCTAGGTTAGAAGTTATTTCCATTACAAGATTTATTATATGCATGTACATGGGCCTTTTGGCTGCAATCAAACCATGTGGGTCATATACACATTTACTTCCTTTTTGAAAATCCAGTTGTTGTAGCATTTATTCTATAATAGCTAGAGTAGTTATAAGATTGAAAAATGAAGGGCCAACCTCTTGAGGAAGATTGAAAGTGATGGCCTACTTATGATGGAAAAAATGAAATTGATCTTAAATCAACCTTTGTGTGATGTATCCCAAAGAAAATATTCTTGGAGTTAGGAAAATTGGTAGCTTGTATGGATCATGTTCAAGACCGTATACTCTAATGATGGTGTGATCCTTATTCAGGTACCAATCTCCTAATTTGGTACCTTTACTCAGTTGTGGTATATTTTTAAACATGTGAAACATCCTAGGAGGTTGATTCCATGGAGAAGAATGTAGAATTCACTCATGACCTTGTTTAAATAAAGGTTGAAACCTTTATTCTAGTCTTGTTTCCTCACCTTGTCACTCCACCCAATTATTGGCTTGGTTTTACCCGAATCATCTATTGTTTTCATCCCAAAGCTATCAAAATAGGACAAATTACTGAAAAATATGAGGTGCACCAGGTAGGCCTGGTACCTAAAAGACTTAGTGTTGTGGAAATTTGAAAATTGGAAGTTTATAACTTCTTGTAGGAACTAACAATAATCAAATTTTGTAAGGGTGATTGACTTTGGTGGACATAAGAAAAAAAAAATCTCTAAAATGGTCTCATCCATTTCTCTATCATGTTCATAGCCTAAAACCTGACAAATCATAGTAATAGCTTGTCTGAGTTTAGGGAAGATGGTGGATTTGAAAATATCTATACCATTTGGTAATGGGACATCTGGAGATAATATATTATTCAACAAATTCTCTCTTTTAGACTATCATAAATCTTGGTACTTAGATTCAAGCTCATCATCATCCAAGATTTTACATTACAAGGAAAAGACCTTGTAGTGGAGGTTATAACGGAGGTTTTTAGTGTTACAAAATTGGCAAGAATTGTCAAAAAACCTCCACAAAAACATTTGTTTTTGGTAGCAGAGATTATAATGGAAATTAATTATAACTAAGAAAATATGGGAGGGTGAAGGTTTTAGTGGATGTTTTTCTAGGCAATGTGATTCATGGTGTATGTGCACTGGTGCATTCTCAAAGTTAAAGCATCGATGCTTACATTTCACCGAAAGAAACTAGGAAGTCGTAAAATATTAGGGCATCTGTGCGTTTATAAATAATAATGTACCAGTGCTTTAATACAAACAATGCATTGGTCGAATCTATGATACCATGCACTGATGTGTTCTCAAACTTAAATCACAAGTGCTTAAATTCCATGGAAATCATCAGGGATATCCAAAACATAATAGGGCAACGATACTCTTATAAATCATAATGCACTGGTTCTTTAGTAAAAACAATGCACCAATGCATTACAAGATAAAGATGACCAGTGCATGAAATTTAGAATGCACTGATGCGGAAGTATGATACAGAAGAATCGATGCACTTTTTGAATTAAACACACTAGAAGGCTATTTTTTATTATTATAATTGTTGTTGTTAAAATAGTATTACAATCAATGTTTTTTCATTATATATCAACACTGGTGCATGTTTCATTACAACACCAATGCTTTTATCATTAAATGTATCAGTGCTTTTTAGCATTAAATGCATCGTTTTTCATTTTCTCTTTTTAGAAACATCGACCCGTGATAGTGCAATTATTGTTATTTTTTAATTCCACTATTCATAAAAAAATTGACATATATCTTATAATCGTATTCATATAAATAAATTAAATTTTGAGTAGTGCATTTGGATATGATATTTGGATTAATTTGTTATACCATCAGATTTCACATCTCTTCATTATAATATTTAATCATCCATATATTTAATCAACGATGTAACATTTCATAGTGACATTAGACAACACAATAGAATAAAATAAAATGTATTTTATTATATATGAATAAGGGGATCTTTGTCATACAAAATGTGACACTTATTTGTAACCCCTTGGATTTCAAATGGGACACTTATTCATAACCTCATGTCTTTAAATTAACACACTATGTCCATTACATTAAACAAAATGTCTGATTTTCATAGATAATTATTTCAAAATGTACAACAACTTGCATTGATATCCAAATATATTGATCATAATTCTTCACTGGAACTGTTGTCAGTGCTCGAGCTACTTCAATGACTTGGGTTATTTGGTCGAATTTTTTGTTTATTTCCTTGATTGTTTTCGTCTTCTTCAAGTTCCATCTACAAAAACAAAAATAAAGTGTAATGAGTGTATCTACATTGGCGAGAATAATGAAAATTGAAATAAATAATATACATGAATGTAAATTGAAAAGCGAGGTACCATAGAAACAATTGAGTCTTGAATGATATACATTCTTTCAAAACCAAATCTCATGCCTTCTCTCAACAACTCTTTTGTTGGCACTTTTCCATACTTTATGTCCTACAAGTTTTATACCCCACAATAAATCATAGATTTAATATAAAGGATTTTTTTTGTTCCATTAATTATAAAATGAGAGAAGTAAAACAACATAGATACATACAAATTTAACAATCAATTTTGGATATGCCAACGTATACTCACAACCCTTACTTAACCCAATGTCAATCAATTCTTTTGATGGATCTTCTTTGTATGTTAGGACTTGTTTGAAGACATTCAAGGATGGATGCTATAAAACAACTTAAAATAGACAAAAATGAAATCTTAAGCTAATGTTATAAGAAAATAAAAATTCCTCACAAACTTTGCTATCAACCCTTTTCTTCCTTGTCGTCCTATTTTATGTGCTAAATTGGTTCCATTTTGTTTTCTTTTCTACAATAAAATACTAGAAAATCAATATTTAATGCTAAATTATTTATTTATATGTACCTAATAGAAAAATTTAATGATTTCATACATTTGAAGCACGTTGTTGTTGATATGGATCCTCGTGCGATGAAATTATGTCCATTTCTTTGACCATCTCCTTGTACGCTTTTTTAGACATTCCTATGGGCATATTTCAGATATCAACTCATTGATACTTTGGGATTTTCATAATCTTCATGAAAAAAGTAGCATGTAGACAATAAACTATTTTTGTATCGATATATGAAAACTTAATATAACAAAATTCATATTAATAAAGGAGCGCTTTGTAGTAATATATACATATTCTAGAATTTTAGGAAAAATACTTTTTGAATGATTCTTTTTTGTTGTATTTTTTTTCTATTGCAAGTTTGATAGGTCTCATTGACCATTGTTGTGGAAACACTTCTTGTAGTTTAGTTATAACCTGGTTCTTAGAATCATTCGATTGATTTTTGTATTGTAAGTGGAAAGTACGTCTATACATTTGTTCCACTATATCCCTCATAGTTTTGTAAAAGTTTTTCCCCATTTCATTAACCTCCAACACCACTCCAGATGAGCTAAGGACCAATTCATCATCATTTACATCTTCTATAATTTTATTTTCTTACGATGTCATTTCATTCCTTTGTTGTTGGTACTTGTAGAAGATTAAACATATGTGAATTAATATATTGTTTGAAACATGTTATCTAATATTCTTAACTATATTATTAATGAAAATTCAAAAATGAACTCATATTGAATAGTATTTTTTCATTCACCTGGTTCATCCTTTTGCAATTTTCCATCAAAATTTTATGCTCTTATGCACTTAGATCATAAAGAATATTATCGATCTTCCTCATTTTGTGGCTCTACGTGACACACACTAACCAATACACATTAGTTAAGCTTACATATAGTTCAAACATATTAATTTTGTATAGAATTTACAAAGAACTTGCTATTTTTTCTTTTTTGGATGTGTTGTCATTGTGTCGATCAAATGTTTTGTTAATTGAACTATTCTCACACATTTTTTTATCAATATACAAATTGTACCATTCAATATAGAAGCTATTAAATATATTTTATAAACAAATCACATAATTTTTAGCTAAAAAAATAAAAAACAAATATATTTTTTGGTGCGTTTTAATAATATGAACACACCGATGCGTTTGATATAGAAAATGCATCGACATGATTTTTTTTCCTTTTTTTAAATACTTTAAATTCAATGGTGTGATATGTATCGATAACTGCACTGCACCTAGAGTAAAAAATGAAAAAGAAAATAACATGGATGAAAAAATAATCGAAACAAATTACACACTCATGAACGAAAAAAATTAAAAATTATGTTACAACATTTCTGGTGCGCTTTATCATTAAGCACACCGGGGCGTTATAGTCAAATAGGTGCACTAATAACCCAAAACCATTTTTTTTTAATGTGACAGGGTCGAGAGGGTTTGGATCTGATGCAATAATTGGTCCCTTGCATCACATGCCAAATGCCTTATATATAGAAACGAAAAACCATTAAATCTAAAATGCTCAAAATGAAAATCCATAATTTTGAAGTGATAGAGGGAGTTAAAACCTAAGGTGAAATTTTGCAGTCACATAAGAAAGAAGAAGAAATATTTTAAGGTAAGTATGATTTTTTTTTTGTCTAAATAATTGTGTTTCTCCAAAAGGGTTTTAAGTGAATCACCATACCCTTCAAATTCTGATCTTATAAATAATTTTGTTGTTCTAGAGTATTCTGCTGCTCCATAATGCTCCTCGATATGCATCTCTTGCAAATATCTCCCCTAAACATTTTGGAAAAATAATGAAATAATGAATAACTTAAAACTATTTAAAGGACATTATGAAAAGGGTTTTGAGTGAATCACCATACCCTTCAAATTCTAATCTTTTGAATAATCATGTCGTCTCAAAGTATTTTGTTTCTCCATAGTGCTCCCCGATGTCTCTCTTCCAAATCTCTCCCCTGTAAATTTTGGAAAAACAACGAAATAGTGAATAACTTCTTACTATTTAAAGGACTTTATGAAATTAGATTTTCGAAAAATAAATTCCCACTCATTTTTCAGTTGTAAAAAGACAAAGTCGTGATTTTTTTAAAATTTTATTCGAAACATCGATGCGTTTATTAATATAGCGCACTGGTGCATTCGTTTATGAAATGCACTAATACGCTAAATGTTTTTGGAGCACCGATATCATATAATTCTTTTTTTACTTTTTATTTATTTGAAATCTTGATCATAGGTGCGATTGGTGATGAAACGCCCTAGTGCTTTACATTTTTATATAGGAACTGGTGCATTTTGTTTAATAAGCACATAGTTATTCTTTAAAAGTTATTTGAATTTTTATTTAGACACAAAATAGTATATTCATCTTAAATTATCTTTTAGGATGAATGAACATGACTTGCAGTACTTCATAGTATACATTTTCTGCTTAAAGTCGCCTTATTCTTAAAAATTTATTGTTGATTTTGCTAAAATGTAGGGATAAAAGATTATAATATCAAATGGAAAATTATTCAAATTCCATCATGTTCCATATTTCTCAAAGTCCATTGCGGATTTCTCCCTTTCCATCTCCAGTAAGTTCATATTTTATTTATATTTTGACTATCTAATTGAATTTATTTTTTTATCCATGTCAATCTGAATAAAAATGTATCCAAATTTCTAGGATCCTGATTTAGAATCGAGTTCATATGTAGAAAATATTCCACCATTTCAAAAATGTCGGAAGCTCTTATCATGAGAAACATACTTCAAGAAGTTGGTAGATTAAAACAGATAGTCACTTTACCCTACCAATTATAACATGCTATCTTCCAGCCAAAATCTTGGGTTAGTGATGGTAATAATTGTTTGGTATAAGGGGTGGAAGGTGCGGAGGGATTCATATATGATTTCGAGGGGAAAAAAATAGTAGAGTATTCCTGGGGTATGGAAAAGAAACCAATAACAGAGTAGAGATCCCCACAGTCTATATGGGACTGAAGCTAGCTCAGGAGAGGAACATTCAAACACTAACTGTTTTGGGGGACTCCGAAATAGTCATAAAGGAGCTTCAGGGTCGTTCAAGTTCTCCAAAAGGCCCTCTCAAAGGAATATGATCAGATATAAACTCGCTAAAGAAGAACTTCATCAACCTAAGCTTCTTCCATATCTTGCGAGATCAAAACTCAGAGGTAGAAAAATTGGTGAAAGAAGAAAAAAATATGGAACAGAGCCACCTACTTATCAATCAAACCCCCTCTTATATTTGGATGCCATAACTTCTCCCACCATTTCATCCCTCTCTCTAAATCAAGTATCAATTCTACCCTTCCTGACCTTTCTCCCCCTCTCCTAGCCCACC
>JZKD02S2086608.1:259089-271813 GCA_000966675.3 Picea glauca
TAATAAATTTAATGGAGAAATTAGAAGTGGACCCAACCCTAAAATAAGGAAAGTGGGCCAAGTGACCTAGAAGATGTTTTTAAGGAAGCTACTTGGAGAGTATAAATAAGAAGCAGGGCTCTCTCATTTGAATAAAACTTGAGAATATTGAATATCTATAGGTTTATGAGGTAACCAAATGATATCTAAGCCGAAATTCTAAGGAAAGTGAAGAAAGGAAGGCCGAAATGCAAGGAAGGATAAATTCTTTTGATGGTGCTTTATAAGGTATGTTATTTACAGGTCATCTCACCATTTTTTCTATAACGTTTTTTATCTATAATAATTCAGATACTAAAATTGCTATTCAAGTGAGAAAACATATCCAAGTATCTGTGGTAAAAATTTCAGCTTGTGGGTCATTGTATTGTGGGAGTTACACTCTATGGAAAATAGGGTTTGTGGCTAGTCCTGAAACTAGTCAAAATCAGGTGTTTCGGGTAAAAACGTCATAACTTATTCATAACAGATCCAAATTCAATGATATAAAATGTGTTGGTTAGGGTATAGTATGTAGTATGTTTTGTAACATTTTTAGATCAATTCATCAAATATTTTGTGCGGGGCACACTCTACAAGGTCGCTCTTTAGAATAAGCCAAAATTCAACAAGGTATGTCATTTTTTCTATAACTCCTTTTCTGAGAGGTTACAAGTAGTGACACTTGGAGGAATTTCATAAAACACACTAAAGATTTTTTTTTATCAGTTTCATATCTTTATAAATTATAGGTTCAAAGTTATGATTACTTCAAGTTAGGGTTGTTGACTAATCCAAAACTAGGCATGTGAGACTAAAGAAAGGTTTGATGAAAATGCTAGTCTCTTATTTTTAAAGTCAAGGAAGGATTGTAGGAATGTGATCATATACACCAGGTCTATTACAGAGCTGCAAATCAGATTTGGATGATGAAATTGATGAGGGCTTTTGTTTGTGGTACATGTTGAGTACATGGTTGAGACAAGTAGTTGATGAGTTGGCACCCATACATGAGGTGTATAGTTGATGATGTTGGTACATATTGATGAGTAGTTGACACATGATTTGTACATACTTCGTACATGGTTGGATGCACTTGTTTATGGTACAGGTTGGTGCATGGTTGATGCACTTTTTTATGGTACAGGTTGATTACAGGTTGGTGCATGGTCGATGCACTTGTTTAAGGTACAGGTTGATTACAGGTTGAGGTACAGGTTGATGCATGGTTGATGCACGTGTTTATGGTACAGGTTGATTACAGGTTGGTGCATGGTTGATGCACTTGTTTATGGTACAGGTTGATTATAGGTTGAGGTATAGGTTGATGCATGGTTGATGCATGGTTCAAATTTATTGGTACAGGTTTACAACGGTATATCTCACAGTGATAGTGTGACAGTGATTCCATCATTCTACTTCTACTTTAGGGTGGCAGGACGGGGCAAGGATAGGTGGTTGTAGCCACCTTCTGGTTGTAGACGGAGAACATAGGGGTTTTTAGCCTCCTTCTGGTTGTAGCCAGAGAATTGGGGAGTTGGAGCTTCTCTCAGGTTGTAGCCTGAGAAACTACGGGGTTGGAGCCTCCTTCCAGTTGCAGCTGGAAAACAAAGGAAGTTGGTTCTTCCAATGAATGTAATTCTTTAAGACATATAAGAAAAAACATTTCATGGTTTTCTTCCGATTTTGGTTTCCACGTAAAACACGGGTGTACTGTGTATGTGTATGATTGTTCATTTGTTCATTGCTTATTTACTCTGCAGTTATTGGATGATAATGCTTCATTGATATAACACTTGGATTATATGGTTAAAACAGATTCAATTTCTCTATTATTGATTCACCCCCCCTCTTAGTAATCCAACAAGAGCCATGTTAAGCCCTAATATTGGCTCATTACCCCTTAATTGGGGAGTATTATATTAGTAATGTTATTATATTTATGTCGGCTTTAGGCCATTAGTTGTAATTATACCTCCTATTCTCCTATATATACCAAGGAGACATTTTCATTTTGAATCATATTGTACTTGAACATTTAAGTGGGGTAAAATGAGGTTTACCCATCGAAGAGGCTTATTATCTGAAATTAACTCTTTTTCAAGGCGTCAAGTACTTGTTCTGAGGTTTTTCTATGCTATATTGATATTTGATTCTTAATACTTTATCATCAATAATAAAGGTATCTTTCCATTCTGGGTTGTTCCCCCTAACTGAATTTTCCTCTTTATGGTGCTTCATCATGTACATCTAAGACATATAAGATAAGAATTCAAAATCATTCATTTTGGAGTAGAAATAACTTTGAGTCTTTGGCAAAGATACTCAAAGGATTTCCATGGAAGTGGTTTTGTAAAGATGTCTGCCACTTGTTCTTTTGTGCCCACATACTCAACTATGATGTTCTTTTTTACAACCTGTTCCCGTAGAAAGTGATACTTGATTGGAATGTGCTTCATCTTGGAGTGCATCACTAGGTTCTTTGAGATACTAATGACACGTGTATTATCACAATAGATTGGAATAGTCTCATCATACTCAACCTGTATATATGTCAAAGTTTGTTTCATCCAAAGAAATTGTGTACAACATGTTGTTGTTGCAATATACTTTGCCTCGGTTGTATATAGAGATACTGATGATTGTTTCTTGCTTAACCATAATTCTAAACATTCACCCAAGTAGAACGTTGCTCCACTAGTGCTTCATTGGTCATCAATACAACCTGCCCAATCTGCATCTTTGTAGGCAATAAGAGATAGATCATTTCATTTTGGATAACATAATCCAAACTCTTATGTTCCTTTGAGATATATGAAAATCCTCTTCACTGCTAACACATGTGATTCCTTTGGTGCTGCTTGAAATTGTGCCACCTGTCCAACTTCCTACATGAGATCTGGTTTGGATACTGCCACATATAGTAGGTTGCTAATCATTGACCTGTATTGCCTTTGATTTGTAGACTTTGAATCATCATATTTTCTTATCTTGCAACTGGTTTTCATGGGAATGATATCTGGTTTGCAATATTCCATTTCGAAACTCTTAAGCATTTCTCTAATACAATTGGTTTGAGAAATAAAAATTCCTTGGTTGATTTGACATATCTGAAGTCCTAGAAAGAAGGACAGTTCTCCAAGTAATGACATTTCAAATTCATTCTGTACATCCTTTGCAAATTTCTGGCTTAACCTGTCATTATCACTTTTAAACCCTTTGTTGTAGTTGGTCCAACTAGATCACTATGCACAATTTTCAGTGGTCTTGTCGTTGAATATTGCTTTGATTTGAACCTGGTCTTTGTTTTCTTTCCTTGTTGACAATGCTTGCATAAAGTGTTGGTTGGTTTTGTGATCCGGGGAATTTCTCTGATTCCTTCTCTTCTGTTGACTTTGAAAAGGTTATCAAAATGTATGTGACCCATTTTTCTGTTCCATAACCAACTTTCATCTTCCTTTCCTAGACAACACTTTTCATTTCCAATTTCACTTAATACATATATGTTGCTTGAAGTTCTCGTAGTTGTAGCAATCAATTTTCCTGAACCTTCTCTTCTTATCTCACACTTTTGTGAATCGAAAGTAAATTTATGACCTTGGTCACACATTTGACTCACACTTAGAAGATTATGTTTCATCTCTTCTACTAGTAGAACATTTTCTACCTTGGTATTCATATTCCCAATTCTGATTGTGCCTTTTCCAATGATTTTAGATGAATCATCATTTTCAAAGGATACTGATCCATCTCTTTCCTTTTGTAATGTAAGAAACTTGTCTCTGTCACCTATCATGTGTTTTGAATAGTCATTGTCAACATACCAATCATGTTTCTTCTGCTTAGGTTGTAGAGAGAGTGTGCATTCTTCATTTCTGTACTGATCCTTATTTCTTATCCATGTCCTTTTCTGAGGTTCCTGTCTGTGACTGTTGTTATTTTGTTGCGGTTCTCTAGGATGAATTGTCATTCTGCAATATTTGGCCATGTGTCAAAAATTGTTACATTTGTAACATTCCACTTCAGTTCTCAAAGATTCAAACATGTTGTAACTTATTCTTTATGTTTCACTAGGCATTCTTGGATAACCCCTTTGTGTATGACTTTCAAAGTTGTTTGTGTTCCTGTTGTTAGCTCTACAATTCATAGCTTTATGTCCAAAATTAATACATGCATAACATAAACCAAAAAATATAGTTTGATACCTGGGAGTTGAAGATCTTCTGAAAGGAGGTACTCTTATAAATTTTTCTTCTTCCTGAGGCCTATTTGTCGGTTGTTGATTCTAAAATCTGAATATTCTCGGTGGAGGAGTGTCCCTGTAATCTTCCTTGTAGATCTTCCTATCCCCCTTAATTGTTTCTGCATATTTTTTTGGATATGTTTCTTGCTCTGTTGTTTTGGATATTAATCCTTTTTCTGTCTGATTGTATCCAAGTCCAAACTTGTCATGATGAGATTTTTGACTACTGATAATGTCATCCAAAATTTTTGAGTTGTTCTGCATATTTTTCTTTTGAAGATCATGTCTTAATGTGACAATCTTTGCTTCCAAATTTCCAATGATCTTGTCTTTTTCTTCTAGATGTTCTTTGAGTGATTATTCAATTCTTTTATATTCTTCTATTTGAACCTTCAAATTTGGGATCATTTATTCTAGTTCTTGAGTGTCTTCTTTCTTGTCTAGTTCTTCTTGTAGTTTCTTGTTTTCCTTATTTTCTTTTCTGATCACTTCTATGGCACACATTAATTCCTCTCGGTAGTCAACTTTTGCCTCTTCAGTTTCTTCTTCGACTTCTTCATATTCTTCTTTGGATTCTTCATATTCTTATTCAGAGTCTTCTTTATTAGAGTCTTCTACTGCCATGAATAGAACTCTTTCTGTCTCACTATCAATGACTTCATCTTCATCTGATGATGAGATGTATTCTTTGGTGAATAAGATTTTCTTGAAAACTTTATTTGTGGTTCTTTTGCCTTTATATGTTTGTTTTCCTTTTGATTAACCTTCATCATTTCTCTTTTTTATTATAAGGAAATTTGTTAGCAAAATGACCAATAACATCACAATCAAAACAAATTAAAAGAATCTTACCTCTATACCTACTGTTAGTTCCCTTGTTCAGTCTTTTGACAAAGTTGGCCACTTCTTCATCATCTTTCGAGACGTCACTGTTGTTGCTATGTTATTATTTTTTCCTTCCCTTTTGATTTGATTTTTTGGATGCTTTGAAGGTTGCTTCTTTATATCTGGACTTTCCTATTCAGTTCTCATTTCATATGCTATGAAGATTCCATGTAATTCGTCCATGCTTATTGATTTTAGATCTGATCTTTCTTCTAGTGCTGATATCTTAGGGTCAAATTTCATAGGAAGAGATCTTAGTACTTTTTGAACAATTACAAATTCTTTGATTTCTTCTCCCAATCCTATGATTGCATTTACTATTTCTTCAACTCGTAAAAAGTAAGCTACAATATTCTCATCTTCCTTCATCTTAAGTTGTTCGAAATGACCTATGTAAGTTTGAAGCTTTTCTTCTTTGACTTTTGAATCTCCTTCATAAATATTTTTAAGTTTGTCCCAAATCTCTTTAGCAGATTTACAATGTGTAACTTTGGTGAATATCATTTCACTAACACCATTTAGAAGTGCATTTTTGGATTTGGAATTATTCTGACCGAGTTTCACTTCTTTGTCATTTGTTGGCGGAACTGTTGGTGATGTGTATCCATCTACAATTGATTGCAAAATTTCAAATACCTGTGCATGTATATATGTTTTCATGCTTATGATCCAAAATGCATACTTCTGTTCATTGAACTATGGTATTCCATTTTTATACAAGTTGTTCCTCTCCATGATCTACCTTTCAGTGGTTAAACTGATTTTTGAAGGAACCTTCTCTAATACCAATTGTTGGATTACTGAGAGGGGGGTGACTCAGTAATAGAGCAATTTAATCCTTTTTAACCATATAATCCAAGTGTTATATCAATGTAGCATTATCATCCAATAAATGCAGAGTAAATAAGCAATGAAAAAATGAACAATCATACACATACACAGTACACCAGTGTTTTACGTGGAAACCCAAAGCAGGAGAAAACCATGAAATGTTTTTTCTTATATGTCTTGAAGAATTACATTCATTGGAAGCACCAACTTCCTTTGTTTTCCAGCTGCAACTAGAAGGAGGCTCCAATCCCCTTGTTTCTCAGGATACAACCTGAAGGAAGCTCCAACTCCCCTATTCTATGGCTACAACCATAAGGAGGCTACAACCCCCTATGTTCTCTGGTTACAACTGGAAGGTGGCTACAACCACCTATCCTTGCCTCGTCCAACCGCCCTGAAGTAGAAGTAGAATGATGGAACCACTGTCACACTATCATTGTGAGATATACCACTATAAACCTGTACCAATAAACTTGAACCATGCATCAAGATGTACCTCAACCTGTAATCAACATGTACCATAAAAAAGTGCATCAACCATGCACCAACATGTACCAAACAACTTGTAATAAACCTGTACCATAAACAAGTGCATCCAAACATGTACCAAGTATGTACCAATCATGTGTCAACTAATCATCAACTATGACTCATCAATATGTATCGACATCATCAACTATACACCTCATGTATGTGCCAACTTATCAACTACTTGTCTCAATGATGTACCCAACATGTACCTTAACCAAAATCCCTCATCAATTTCATCATCGAAATATGATTTGTAACTCTGTAATAGACCCGGTGTATATGATCACATACCTTCAAAGCTTCATTAACTTGTTGAATTCTAGATTATTCTAGAGAGAAACCTTGTAGATCATGCCCCGCAAAGAATATTTGTTGAATGGATCTTAGAAATTATCATCAAAATAATTTATCCTCCCTTGAATTTCGGCCTTCTTTTCTTCACCTTCCCTCTGAAATTTGGATTAGATATCCTTTGGTTACCTTAGTCACCTATAGATATTCAATATGCTCAAGTGTGATATAAAATTAGAGAGCCTTGTCTCTTATTTATACTCTCCAAATAACATCTTCTAGGTCACTTAACCCATTTCTAGGTCACTTAACTTATTTCTAGGTCACTTAACCCATTTCCCTCATTTTTAGGGTTAACCACTTTCCATAATTATAAAGTTCTCCATTACTTTATCATTTAAATATTTCTCCTTGACTTTGTCACCCCACTTTATCATTTAAATAATCTTCTTTGATTTTGTCACTTCACTTTATTATTTAAATAATCCTTCTTGACTTTGTCACTTTACTTTATCATTTAAATAATAATTTCTTCTTTGCAAGATCTTTGACTTCTTTGACCTTTTGGGGCTTCAAGCCAACATATGAGGGTCCTCCAATTTCGTAAGGCCATAACTCTCAAACCGTGAAGCATTATGTGACGTTCCACATACCAACCGAAATGGCATGACATGTATTATCCATATATAATAGTATTACATTCAAATATATTAAAAATAATACCATTATACATGAAGCAACCTTGGGTCCATTACCGAAATCTTTTTGCTATCGAAATTCGCTATCGGACTTTCTTCAAGGGTTGACATAAATGACAACCAACCTTAATCAACACTAAGGTATCTACCAATTATATTTGATACAAATATTTCATCCCTAAAGGAAAGAGAAGACATGGATATGATAATAATAGATGAGATACATGGAATATTTACAACTTATGAAATGAGGACAGAACAAAAAATTCCATCCACAAAAGAAGTGGGTTTTAAAGCATCCAAAAGGACAAAGAAGAAGAAAATCCCAAGTCAAAGAAAAATTGCAGTTGTATCGATGATTCAGATGAGGATGAAGAAATGGACAAATTTGTAAGGAAGCTAAATAAAAGAACCAATAAGTACAAAGGTACTCTTCCCTTAAAATGTTTTAATTATGGTGAAATTGGTCATTTTGAAAATAAGTGTCCTTATGCTAAGAATTCATATAGTGATGAAGAGGAAGATCCCAAGAAACAAAAGAAATATCATAAGGGAAACAAGAAAGATACAAGGAAAGTATTCAAGAAAAATATCTACTCAAGAGAAGACAATTATTCATTTGATGAAGATGATGAAATCAACAATGACTCAGAGAGAGTACTCTTTATGGATATGGAAAATAAGAAAAATGACGAAGAAGGTGAAGTGTATTTTGAGACAAAATTAATCATTCCTTTAACTGAGTTGAAGAAATAAAGGAAGAAAAACATCTACTTGAAAACCCAACTTGAAGAAGGAAAATGAAAGGAAGAATTCATGCAGATTGAGATGATAAATAAATAAAAGGAGTGAGAGAAGCTTGAGAAGGAAATCATGACATTGAGAGTTGAAGTCAAAAATCTCAACAAGGACTTGAAAAGTTATCAAGTGTTAGAAAACATTCTCCATAGTCAAAGGACATACACTGACAAATATAGACTAGGATACAAGAATGTTCATTTTAAGGAAGGTTCAAGCTCTGTGATGAAAGTAACAAAAAAAAGGAGTTATGAACAAGTTCTCAAAGGAAGGAATCATGGTAAAACAAATTAGAAAGGGATGAATACAAAAGACCCTCTACATTTAGGAAACAAATAAGATTCAACCATTTTGAAAGAAACCAACCAAAGAGAAGATCTTGATCATCCAAGGAAGAATTACAGAAGGACTACACCACAAAGAAGATCATTCACTTTCAGGTATGTAAATTTATTTTATGGTCATTGTTTTAATCAAGGATGATTTTAGGGGCTAATTTTTTCTCATGGGATAATTTTCCATGGTTTTCCCAAAAAACGATTCTCCATTTTAAAAATCATTCGCCCAAATTATATAGGATAAAATTATTTTACCTTAAAAATTGCCAAGAATTTATACAAACTATATAAAATCCTTAGAAATTTGATTTTTTTTACAAAAATATCGCCAAACATTTATAGTTGGCATATGAAGGATTAATAAGATTTTCCAAGGTTTCTACATTTTAAAATAATTTTTCATCCTTAAAATCATCCCTGGTTTTAATTGTACTAACTTTGGACATAAAGTTGTAGATTGTAGGGCTTATGAAAGAAATGATCATGCAAGAAATGAATATATGGCTCCACATAATATTGAATGTTACAAGTGACACAACTACAGACACATAGCTTGAAATTGTAGAAGCGTGATAAATCATCCCATGAAAGAAAATATCGATGACATATACAAGAAGGTTTGATAAAGAAGTGAAGAACAAGTAGAGAAGGTAAATGAAGAATAGGTCCAAGGAATTGTTCTTATGGGATTTGCAATAGCACAAGATCATGGTGAATTTACAGGAAAAGAGGAAAGTGTCAGAATTCAGGAAGAGGATGAAGAAGAAGATGTAAAAAATTAGGATGATGAAAAAATTTAGAAAGAGGAAGAAGAGGAAGATATCTCCACAGACGAAGAGGAAGATTAATCTGCATCAGAGAAAGCATTTTTCTGAGCCATCTGGCTTGGATAATCCCAATAATTATGTATGTTGAGAAGGAAGAGTCTAAGTTGAGATAGATAAGAGAACTATCCTTCATCCAACTTACATAGGTTGAGGAGATAGATTCATAGTAGTCATATAGGAGAATTACAATATGACATATTGATCGAAAAAGCAGTGTTCCCACACATGTGTCAGCTGGCAGTTACTCACACAGAATTTTATGATTGTATTCAGGAAGATGTATCTTTAGTACAGGTTGTTCCAATAACTATATCATATCCATAGACATATTTGATTCATATAATTCTTTAGTACATTGACAGATGGGTCAACATTGTGGACACTTGAGCAACAAAGTTATGGACAGTTTGTGACATATGGACAGACATGGATTTGTAAGATGCTTAGTAGGTTTATATAGATATATAATAGTGGATGAGATCATGATTTCAGGATATATTGGTTCAGATATTGATTCAGAAATCAACTCAGAGACAATTGGATGATTATGATAAAGGAATATTTGAATGCTTTAACTTTGAATGTTTTTTTATATATGTCATTGAATTACATGAGGAAGCACCAATGGACAATAAGTAGCACTAGAAGAGAGGAAAGGAAACATTTCAAAAGTATTCCTACATCTTGAAGAGAAGGGAAATCATCAGAGAAAGAGATTCAAAAAGGAATATCAGTAGAATGCATACATGGGGAGACATACCCACAGGGGGAGCTATTATTTTTCCTATGATTGGCTAGAGCAGGCACAATGTTAGGAGGAGACATATTAACAGGGGGAGATAAAATTTGGTCAAGGAGGAAGAGAAATAAAGATGCACGAAGATAGGGGGACTAGCCCCAAGTAGAGATACCCTTTGCCATTGATGTCAAAGGAGGAGAGTTTGAAACATTGGTGAGGAGCGATGATCACAGGGGGATCATGAGCATGTTTTTTGTCATGTCTAAGTGGTTCCATCATTGTTGGTGTTTCCATCAATGCCAAATTGGGATATTTTTGGACAGTTGGTTGTCATTGATGTCAACCCTTAGAGATTGATATTGGAGATTGATGTCAACCCTTATATATTGATGTCAACCCTTGGAGAAGTCCATAATGCCCATAGATGTGGACGATGTTGTTGGACAGTTGGTTATCAAATGTATGATAGAGATTGATGATGAGTTAGTTGGGTGCATTTGATGTATCCTACATGCATCTCTAGAGGTGTGGTTATGGGACCCAAAGTTTATTCAGGAATAAAGAAATGAAGAACAATGAAATTGTAGGTAAGACTATCATAAATGGATAGTAGACATTGTGTCATTTTGGGTGAAATGTGGAACACCATGTGGTTCCTCATGGTTAGGGAGATATGGACTTGTAAAGTTGGAATCCCCAAAGAATGGTCAAGAATCCCTAGTTGGTTACAAGTCAATGAGTAAAAGGAAAAAGTGGTTGTAACAATAAATTCAAGGAACCCTAAGATTAAGGAAATAGGTTTCCTATAAAAAGTATAAATACACCTCATGGAGTCATTTATTGAGACACACTCACACACTTATTCATTGATAATCTATCTTGTGATCTAGTGAATTGTTATGGTTTAGTAAATGGTTATATAGTCTATCTTGGAATTTTTGTCAATGTGAAGGGAAGTCTAAGGCAACAAATAAAGTACGGGAAAAGTATGAAAGTTTTAGAGCTACAGAAGGAAGGGTTTTTGAAAAACCCTAATTATTGACATCCTCGTCGGTTGCACTATATCTGTTAAGTGAGGCATCCTCGCGGGTCATCTAGTGTCTGTCTAGAGAGGCACTAGTAAATTTTGGATAAATGCTAATCCCAGGTCCATGAAGTCCGAAGAAAGTACACAAGTCATCATCCTACATGTTTAGTTCAACTACATAAGTTTCGGTATGGTTATATGATTGTTTTGATGGTTATTTTTTCTTATGATGTGATGGTTGTGGTACTTGGATATAGTATATGTTGACTAGTTGGTTGAGTGAGAAGCACTCTTATGTATAGTACAATACTGATATGGTTTCCTTTAATTCACAACTTTGATCTACTTGCACTTGATTGAGGGATATTCATGTTATATTGTGTTGTATGCATGAGGGGCATGCATAGGTTCTATGAGGTGATTCATTGATGACATGGTACATATATGCATATGGTTGTTGGTATGGTATATGGTACATGATTGATGCTTGATATGTTATATGGTTGAGATAAATTTCTTGGAATATGGTTGGTGGTATGTGGTATGGTATATGGTATGGTACTTGTGTTGATGTGCATGGTTGGCACATGGTTGGTGCAGATTGACATGCATGTAAATGGTTGAAGTACATGGTTGGCACATGGTTGGTGCATATTGACATGCATGTAAATGGTTGAAGTACATGGTTGGTACATGGTTGATGTACATGGATGTTAAATGGTTGATGATGCAGGTTTGGTGCATGGTTGATGCACTTGTTATGGTACATGGTTGATGGTACATGTTGAGGTACATGTTGATGCAAGGTACAGGTTGGTACTTGGTTGAGACACATATCTTGTGATGGTATGTGGTGATCTTGGTACATGCTTGGTAGATTCATGTATTCATGATGTTGATCATATGGTTTGAGATATGCTTGTGGTGATCTTGGCACGAGTTGCATGCAGATGAGAGTGGATATAATTTATTGGATGAGATAATGCAAAGTTTTTGGGAGTGACAATGGTAGTGACAATGACAGTTAAAGTGACATAGTTTGTGGCAGAGTCCATGAACGTTGGTCTACACTTGTATTTCAGGGTGGCAGGACAAGGAAAGGAAAGGGGTTGTAGCCTCCTTCCAGTTGGAGATGGAGAATCAGGGATTTGGAGCTTCCTTCAGGTTGGAACCTGAAAACTAGGTGATTGTAGACACCTTCCATTTGGAACTGGACAACCAAAGGGATTGTAGCATGTTTTTGGTTGGAGCTAGAGAATTGAGGTATTTGTAGCTTCCTTTAGGTTGGATCTTGTAAATAGGGGGTTGTAGCCTCCTTCCAATTGCATCTAGAGAATTTGGAAGTTGGTTCTTCCTATGAATGAATTCTTGATATCTATAAGAAATCATTCTGTGGTTTTCTCCCATTTGGGTTTCCATGCAAATAATGGTGTATTGTGTTCTTGATGTGATGTTTATGCTTCTTATGTTTACATGCTTATGATATATATATATATAT
>JZKD02S2086608.1:271994-282565 GCA_000966675.3 Picea glauca
GCCCCCTCTTAGTATTCCAACATGTTCTGTTTATCTAAAGGATATTTACAAGAAATATTCATTTGAAATATATTTTGTTCATAATTTCTTCGTTTCAATGTACTTAAGCCAATGCATAATTTAATCTTTCCACTCGCATAGATTTTATACTATGCTCAATTTTTGTAAGGAATTTTAAATTTTGTTGAGAAAGAAGAATTTGTAAAAAGAATGAACACTTTTTCTTTAAAGAAAAAGAGAAAACAATTGTTATCCTTTATGCACATTAGGTAGATTTATGTCTAAAAATTTCAATATAAAGTTATAGATAGGCGTGAGATCACAAATTACACCTTTTACAAGTTGAACCACTTAATTTGTCTCAAAATCAACACTAGGGTGTTCATTTTACTCTGAGGTAGTTTTTCATTCAAATTTACATGAAATCTTAAATCTAGTTACATGAAATCAACCTCTCATGTTCTTCAATTGCACTTTAAATGACATATGTAGATTTACAATATGTCTAACTCTATATTACAACCTTTAAAACAATTTTCGAGCTATAAGGAAGCTTGAATGTGCATTTTAATATTGTCACTTAGTAGAGGTTTGACCTTGTAAATTACAGATTATTTTTGCACAACAAAGTCTTTTATGATTGAAAATGAAAAGCTGACCTTGATTTCTCTCATAACCCACCATCCTCCGGTTCATCAAAATGTCGTGAATCTTTCTACATAGAAATCATCCTTTTTGGAGTGTAAATTCACTACGAATTGTACAAACATGTTATAAATATTGTAATGATCAATTTATAACTCAAACCCTAAATTATGGATCCTTAAACAACTTTGGACGTGCAATTTAATATAGCCAAATTTAACAATTTGTCTCTTTGGTTTTACAAGACAATGTTTAACCTTTATGAACACCGGGTAGGTTTATGTCTAAAAATGGAAATACAATTTTATAGATAGAAGTCAAATCACAAACTACACCTTCTGCAAGTTGAACCACTCAATTTAGTTCAAAATTCAGACTAGGGAGTGCATTTTACTCTAAGGATTTTTTTCCTTCAAATTTACACAGAATACCAAATCTAGGTGCATGAAAACAACATATATCGTTATTCAATTGAACTTTAGATGTGATAGGTAAATTTGCAATATATCTAACACCATATTACAACCTATAAAACAATTTTTGGAGCTACACGGAAGATTGGGAGTGCATTTTAATGTTGTCACTTAGTACACTTTCAACCTTGCAAATTACATGGAAAAATTTTCCACTTTTCCACAAGCACCCTTTTTAAACTTGAAATTGCAAATATACAACATGAACATGTTTACTATGATAAACCACACCCCCAACAACTAGCACAACTCAAATATAAGGTATAATACAACCTTGGGTTACCTTTTACAAACAAGTTGTCCATTTCAAGGGTTTTGCAAGGAATCTCTTGCCTATTTTTCATAGAAGATACTTTTATTACTGAAAATGAAAAATTGACCTTCGTTTCTCTCATAACCCACCATCCTCTGATTCATCAAAATGTCGTGAATCTTTGTGCATATAAATCATCCTTTTTGGAGTGTAAATGCAATACTAATTGTACAAATAGGTTATGAATATTGTAATGATCAATTTACAACTTAAATCATAAATTATGGAGCCTTAGACAAATTTGGGCATGGAGTTTAATATAGCCAACTTTAACAATTTGGCCCTTTGATTTTATAAGACAATTTTTACCCTTTATGCACACCATGTAGGTTTATGTATGAAAATGAGAATATAAGTTTATAGACGGTTGTAAAATCACAAACTACACCTTTTTCAAGTTAAACAACTCAATGTCGATCAAAATTGAGACTAGAACATGCATTTTACTCTAAGGCGGTTTTGCCTTCAAATTTACATGAAATACCAAATCTAGGTGCAACGTATCTCATTCTTCAATTGAACTTTAGATGAGATAGGTAAAAACAAAATATATCTAACTCCATGTTACAACCTATAAAACAATTTTTGGAGCTACAAGGCATCTTGGGTTAGTACATTTTCAACCTTCCAAATTATAAGCCAAACTTTGTCTCTTTTGCACAACCACCCTTTTTAAACTTGAAATTGCAAAATAAACAACATGAACATGTCTATCATGATAAACCACACCTGAAACAACTTGAAAAATTCAAATATAAGGTATAATACAACCTTGAATTACTTTTTACAAACAAGTTGTGCATTTCGAGGGTTTTACTAGGCATCTCTTGCCTATTTTTGCATAGAAGAGTCTTTTATGACTAAAAAGTAAAAAAATTACCTTGGTTTGTCTCATAACCCACCATCCTATGATTCATCAAAATTTCATGAATCTTTGTGCATATATATCATCATTTTTGGAGTGTATAGTTTAGACCTTCCAGTTTCATATAGCCAACTTTAACAATTTGGCCCTTTGGTTTTACAAGGCAATTTTTAGCCTTTATGCACATCAGGTTGGTTTATGTTTGAAAATTTGAATATAATGTTATAGACATGTGTAAAATCACAAAGTACACCTTATGAAATTTGAACCACTAAATTTGGCTCAAACTTGAGACTAGGGCATGCATTTTACTCTAAGGTAGTTTTGTATTCAAATTTACATGAAATCCCAAGTATAGGTGCATGAACAAAACCTATCTTGTTCTTCAATTGAACTTTAGATGCATAGGTAAATTTACAGTTTATCTAAATCCATATTAAAACTTATTAAACAATTTTTGGAGCTACAGAGAAGCTTGGTCATGCATTTTGATTTTGTCACTTAGTTTAGTTTCGACCTTGTAAATTACAAGGAAAAAAATTCCTCTTTTTTACAAACACCCTTTTTAAATTTGTAATTGAAAAATAAACAACATGAACATGTCTACTATGATAAACCACAACCCCAACAACTTTCACAACTCAAATCTAAGGTATAATACAACATTAGGCTACTTTTTACAAACATGTTGTGCATTTTGAAGGTTTCACTATGCATATCTTTCCTAATTTTGCACAAAATGGTCTTTTATGACTGAAAATGCAAAATTGACCTTGGCTTCTCTCCTAACCCACCATCCTCTGATTCATCAAAATTTCTTGAATCTTTGTGCATATAAATAATCCTTTTTGGATTGTAAATGCACTACTAATTGTACAAACAGGTTATAAATAATGAAATTATCAATTTACAACTTAAATCCTAAATAATTGAGACTTAGCCAACTTTGGGTGTACAATTTCATCTAGCCAATTTTAACAATTTGGCCCTTTGGTTTTACAAGTAAATTTTTATCCTTTATGCACACCAGGTAGAGTTATGTCTGGAAATACCAATATAAGTTTATAGACATGTGTAAAATCACAAACTACACCTTTTGTAAGTTGAAACACTCCATCTGGGTCAAAATTGAGACCAGGGTGTGCATTGTACTCTAAGGAAGTTTTGCATTCAAATTTACATGAAATACCAAATCTAGGTGCATTAAAGAAACCTCTCTTGTTCTTCAATTGAATGTTAGATGTATAGGTAAATTTACCATTTATCTAACTACATATTACAACTTATAAGATAATTTTTGGAGCTACAGGGAAGCTTGGGCGTGCATTTTAATTTTGTCACTTAGTCTAGTTTTTACCATGAAAATTATAAGGAAAAATTTGCCTCTTTTGCACAACCACCTTTTTTAAACTTTCAATTGCAAATTAAACAAGATGAAAAGGTCTACTATGATAAACCACACCCCCATCAACTTGCACAACTCAAATATAAGGTATAATACAACATTGGGTTACTTTTTACAAACATTTTGTCCATTTTGAGGGTTTTACTATGCATCTCTAGCCTAATTTTTCACAGAAGAGTCATTTATGACTAAAAATGAAAAACCAACCTTGGTTTCTCTTGTAACCCACCATCCTCTAATTCATCAAAATGTTATTAATCTTTGTGCATAGAAATTAGTATTTTTGGAGTGTAAATGCACTACTAATTGTAAAAATGGGCTATAAATAATGAAATCATCAATTTAGAACTTAAATAATAAATTATGGAGCCTTTGCCAACTTTTAGCATGCAGTTTCATCTAGCCAACTTTAACAATTTGGCCCTTTGGTTTTACAAGGTAATTTTTAGCCTTTATGCACATCAGGTAGTTTTATGTCTACAAAATGCCAATATAAGTTTATAGAAAAATGTAAAATAAAAAACCACACCTTTTGCAAGTTGAACCACTCAATTTGGGTCAAAATTGATACTAAGGCGTGCATTTTACTCTAAGACACTTTTTCCTTCAAATTTTCATAAAATACCAAATCTAGTTGCATGAAAGGAACATATCCCATTATTCAATTGCAATTTAGATGACATAGTTAAAATTACATCATATCTAACTCCATATTACAACCTATTAAACAATTTTTGGAGCTACAAGGAATCTTTGGCATGCATTTTAATGTTGTCACTTTTAATATATGCAAATAGATATAGGGTTAGGCTTAAATCTATCACCAATTGTCTTGAGGCTCAACTCACAACTATTGAGCTTAAGGGGGATTTATCGACCCTTGTGATCAAAACCCAAAAAAAAAGTAAATGAGGTCAATTTTTTGAATTTTTTTTAAACATGGATCTTAAAAGTTTCCATACTAAAGTGGGAATTGGCTTAAGTCTATACCAATTATGTTTGTTTTTCCCTACCCAATATTAAGGTGGTTGCTCCTTAATGGAACAACAAGATTTATAAACATTCTATTTACCTTTAGAAACAACAAACTATATGCAACCCTAGTCTTAAACTGTAATATTCAATCATTCTTACATAAATACCCCACTTGGTATCTTCATATATGACAATAGTCCCCAACCACAATATTTCACTTCTGTAATCATTAATCTGTCATCTATCACAATAAAACATTTTAGAATTGTATATGTAATAATACATATTAGTTCAATCATGTAACCCCAAACCAAAACGTATATATCACCCTTCACCAAATTCCAATATAATGTTATATACATGTGTAATATCACAAACTACACCTTCTGCAAGTTGAACCACTCCATTTGGGTCAAAATTGAGACTAGGGTATGCATTTTACTCTAAGGCGGTTTTGCATTCAAATTTACATCAAATCCCAAATATTAGAGAATGAAAGAAACCTCTCCTACTCTTCAATTGTACTTTAATAGATGGCATACGTAATTTTACCATACATCTAAATCCATATTAAAAATTATAAAACAATTTATGGAGCTACAAGGAAGCTCGGACATGCATTTTAATTTGATCACTTAGTATAGTTTCGACATTCCAAATTACAAAAAGGAAAATTTTAAATATAATTTGGTGACTTGTAATATAATTTATTCGTTTACTACCAATTCACCAAAGTTGTATGGATGGAAATTTCCAATAGTTTCAAATTACAAATTCATTGGGATAAATTCAATCTGCTAGAATGATGGAATTCTAGATGACTGGTAAATATGTTTTGTCACATAGGGAACTATATGGATATGTGTTATGGGGCATCTGGTTAACCATAAACAAGTTGATTTTGAAGATAAGGAGGAATAATTAGGAATACTTGCACATCCCATTAGAGTCTCTTATGGGGAATAGGAAGGAAGCAACCAAATAATATTGTTCCAAGAAGCCTTCAAGAACCAATTATATATCTCACTAAGTCTTCGGGAGTTTTTGATGGAGCATCCAAGGGTACTCTGAGAACTTGTGGACCTGGGGCCATTATTTATCTAGATAATGCAAATTAAATTGTACTAAACTATGGGGCAGGTTTGGGCACAAACAATAGTGCATAACTCTATTCCCAATGGATCCTACTTAAGGTTGTAGTGTACAGGAATGTTAAGAGGCTACAAGTCTTTGGTGACTCCAAACTTCTGATGGACTGGGAAAATGATAAAAGTAACATTTCTAACTTGGAGATGGGGCTTATTTTCAATAGGATTATGGAAAATAAATTGATTTTTGAAGAGGTGTCATTTGCTAATGTCTATGGATAATTCAACCACAAAGTTGATAAGTTATCGAAGGAAGCACTCATTTTGGAGGAAGGTTTTTTTCTTGTTCATGACATTAAAGAGCATACTCCTACAGATTGTATACTCTTACAACTTTTTTGATGAAATTATTTTTGGTTTTGTTTTAATTTTTGTTAAGTTATAGAGAGTTTGTCTCATGGTTTTTTCTTAGCATCAATATGATGTCGTCGAACTACTGGTTTAAAGAGTGACATGTATAAGGTTGATTGTAAGATTCAAAGTCATAAGGATAGGATATAGTCATATTTGATAGAGGCAGCTTGTAAAGGAAATGTATTCTAGCATTAAAAGTCAAAGGGATCTCATCAATGTGTATTTTGTTTCCACTAGAAATATCAATACAATGATTTTGTTCTAAAAAGAAAAGAAAACTTGAAATGTTTTTTTTTGTAGGTAGATTTAGAAATTATTTTAAAGATGCATTAAAGTTCACTTAAATATTGCATATAAACACTAAATATCACAACAAGCATCATAAATAAGACAAGTATGAGTCAAACCATTACTGATATTCCATTAATTCCTCATAATAGAAGGATCTTTACATGAAAGACATCACAGTTACAGTCTCCATTACAAAATTGGGAAAAATGTAATAGCGATTCTACAACTTTCTTCTCTTCGAAGATTCCTCCTAATGAATCTCTAACAATCATATCCTTTTCTATCTATCTACTTACAACCTTATATATTATGTTCCCCGTGGGGACCACCTTGACCCATAGGTCTCTTACATAAGTTCATCATAATTAACTTTACATGTTTTCATAGGTCCTTGAGCCAGTTGTTACAGATCTGAGGTAGTGCTTAGTACTTGAGGCACAATCTGCCTTGTTGTATGTAGTCATATACTACAATCGATAATCAGAAGGGTGTTTTATCCAATCACCAACTTCACATTGTGGGGTGGTACTAAAGAAGCTTACAATGTGAATGGGTTCCAAACTTGGTATTTCATTGAAGAGTCTAATGGAAGATATAGAGTGTGGTATGGATATGCAAGGTACACCACTAGGTGGGAACATAACAGTGGAAGTGATGGTTAATAGTTCATGATGTATTGGGGACCATATTGAGGAAGACGATTATGGTGGGGATGGACAGGATTGATACAAATAGGTATAATTTTTACCATGAGTTATGGTCTTGTTGCGAAGCAACTTCCATGGTATCCTATACCTGGGTCAAACACCTTCAATGTCCATTTTTCATAACCAATATAGACTTGTTCCTTCTAAAGAACTATTTTTTATCCCATATCCATGCACTATTGCATTCCACTGGAAGTGTTGGAATCACCAATTCTTCCCCTCGATATGTGCTACTTTTCCTTTGGTCCTCTCACTACTGCTAAAGACTCCCCCTTCCTCTATCTTAGGGCCTCTTGAACTACCAACATTGATGAAACATTCTTCTTCTCGACTAGTGGCACCATCCACATAAGGATGTAGTACTGTGACCTTTGAGTCGGCCACCTAAATCCTTCCCAAGTTTCCCCCATGGTGGTGTAGTCTAAACATTCTATGCTTACTTGGAATTTTTCACTAGAATGCATGTTGGAACATTAAAAATTAATTTTTTATCACACATATTTTGTGTTCAATTGGTCGAGAGGTCGACCTACATATAGACACAGTCAGACGGTAAATCGACCAACACACCACACCATTAAGTCGAGTAGTCGATGTGCCTTTTGGTAGGAAATTTGACCAACAGTTGAAGATAATCGAGTAGTGGATCAACTAGCCCTGCAATTGACAATAAGTTGGATGAATAGTAGGTCGAGTCGAGTCCCATCGATCCAAATTGATAGAATATAATTTTTTGAATCAACTCTACCACCGACGGTTTTATGTGGAAAATACCTTATGGATTCTATGGGAGTCAGTTAGATATTGAGTCTATAAAATAAGACCCCTTGGGTCATTATCATATGTCAAAAACAAAGTATTTTGAGTTTTCACAATAGATCATGTGGTTCAATATGTGAAATATAGACTGTAATTTTTTTATCACAATACTCTATGCTTAAGTGTTGTAACAATGTCTTTAGATGCCACCTCTGTTATTCAAATTTTTTTGTCCCTCTTCAATTATCTACAATACTATGTTCCTTGTTTCATATTTTGTTCCATTTCATTCTCCAACATGGTATCAGAGTCGATGGTTTGAAAACCTCGACCTATTGTCTGTACAAATTGTTGAGTCAGATATATTATGTGATTGACTCTGGATCGATGGTTTGTTGGTTAGAACTTATTGAAACTAAACCAATCCGTCTAGATATTGAAGATGGATTCAAAGATTGATCTTGTTGTTCTAAATGGATCAAATTATGTAGTATGGGCTCTAGACATGGAAACTCTGTTGAAAAGTAAGGGGCTTTGGTAGTATACCAAGGTCGTGATCCCAGATCTAATAGATGATTCACATAAATTTTCCATTGATGGAATGAAGGATGAGGTTGTTGGGGTAATCTCAACCTAAATCGCCTGAGAAATTTATTTTCATCTTAGTGGACTTAACTATTTAGATCTGGTATGGAAGAAGTTGAATACCTTGTTCAACTGAGTGGACGAAATCCACATCATGCATTTGGAGAAAGAGATGATCTCTCTTGTTCCTCATTCCTTTGAAAGAATGGAGGACTATTTAGCACGTGTTAAAGAACTCTAGTTGAAGTTGAGAGAATGTGGAGAAACATACAAGAACAAGGATGGGCAACTCATTGAGCTGGTCCTGATAAATTTTAGAACACCATTTGATTTGTCTGTATCGACCTTCTACACCAACTGGCATACATTCAAGAAATATGGTAAGGACTACTCCTTTGAAGTTTTTTGTGAATTTTTTATTGTTTGATTAGCACATATTTCTTGAAGAAGGAAATCTTGGTGATAAGAACCAAGCCCACTTGTTCAAGGGAAAGGGAAAGATGGATAACATAAATAGAGTACAAATTGATGCCTCTACAAAAAAACCTACATATATTGATCAAGGACCCTAGAGATAACCACTATGATATAAAAAGAAGAAAACATGTTAGTACTATGGAAATACTGGACATGTCAAGAAACAAATCTTCAAGAAGCGAGACAATTTAGAGGAGAAGGTTAAGAGGCATGAAGGAGATGAATAGATTGTTCGTCGACCCACTAATAATTTCACCTTCCAAGTTGGGACTTCTCAAGCCTTAATGTCTCATACTATGTAGAATGAATGGGTTGTCGACTTTGGATGAACTCATCATATGGTGAAAGATGCCACTTTATTCACAAGACTGAATAAAGCCAAAGAAAGTAGAATCTATGTTAATTATGATTTTTCTTTGGATGTTGTTGGTCAGGGTGATGTAGCTTGTCAACATGGTAAATTTTTTTATGTCTATGATGTACCAAATATCAGTTCAAAGTTTTTGTTTGTTTCTCAGTTGACTCAGACTGGTAAGATTGCAGAATTATAGCTAGATCGGTTCTATGTTATGGATTTGAAGAAAGGGAATTCCATTGTGGCTAACGGGAATATGGACCCGAAAAACAACTTATACAAGTTTTGTGACTCGACTCGACCTAAATCAGAACCAAATGCACTTATTTTTCACACTGATAAGAGAAATCGAAGTTGGCATGAATGATTTAGACATCTAAACTTCCAAAGTCTATAGGAATTGGAAACTCGGAACATGGTTGTTGGTATACCGAAGGTGTTTCCCCTTGAAGGTGTATGTAAGGATTACGTACTTAGGAAGCATCATCATGAATATTTCAACTCTATACAAGCATGGAGAGCACAAAACCTGTTGGAATTGGTTCACAATGATGTTTATTCTATCAACTTACCTTCACTAGTAGGTTCAAGGTACATTTTGACTTTCATTGATGATTTCTCTCGTTTCACATGGGTCTTTTTCCGGAAGAATAAAAATATTGTCCTTTAGAAACTCAAATAATATTGGGCCTTTGATGAAGATCAACGTGGTCAACCCCTTAATTACTTGATATCAGAAAATGTTGGTGAGTGTGTCAATCAATCATTTGAAGAATACCTACTTTGATCTGGTGTTGACTAGCAGAAGTCGGTTATGTTGATTAAGGTTGGTTTTCATTGATGTCAAGCCTTGAAGAAATACTAATAGCACAAAGGATGAACTCCAAAGTGGTCCCCTTATGGTGAAATCTCTCATGGGAAGATGCTTTGCGGATTGAGTTATCCTAGAAGTATGGTTAGAGAACCCATGCTTATTTGTGGAATAATGAGATGAAGTTCAGTGAATTTTCCACTGAAACTATCCTAGATGGTTAGTTCTTAACATTCTATATCCAGTGGTATGTGGAATGCCACATAAATCCTCATGGTTTGAGAGTTATGGATTTATGAAGTTGGAGGACCCTCATATGTCATCTAGAAGCCCCAAAAGGTCAAAGTAGTCAAAGTGGTTTAAGAGATTTTAGAAGGTAAATAATAAAGTGAAGTGATGAGTATACTA
>JZKD02S2086608.1:283235-295005 GCA_000966675.3 Picea glauca
TCCAACAATTGGTATCAGAGCAAGTTCCTTCATAAATCCGTTTAATCACTGAAAGGTAGATCATGGAGAGAAACAACTTGTATAAAAATGGAATACCACAGTTTGATAGAAAAAATTATGCTTTTTGGAGCATAAGGATGAAGACATATATACATGCATAAGGATTTGAAATTTGACAATCAATTGTAGATGGATACACAGCACCAGCAGTTCCACCAACAAATGACAAAGCAATGAAACTCGGTTAGAATAATTCCAAATCCACAAATGCACTTCTGAATGGTCTCAGTGAAACAATATTCACCAAAGTTGCACATTGTAAATCCGCTAAATATATTTGGGACAAGATTTGAAATATTTATGAAGGAGATTCAAAAGTAAAAGAAACAAATCTTCAAACTTACAGAGGTCAGTTTGAGCAACTAAAGATGAAGGAAGATGAGAATATTGCATCATACTTCTTACGAGTTGATGAAACAGTGAATGCAATCATAGGATTGGGAGAAGAAATTGAAGAATCTGTAATTGTTCAAAAGGTACTAAGGTCTCTTCCTATGAGATTTGACCCTAAGATATCAACACTAGAAGAAAGATCGGATATAAACTCAATAAGCATGGACAAACTACATGGAATCTTCACAACATATGAAATGAGAACTAAACAAGAAAATCTAGATGTAAAAGAAGAATCTTTCAAAGCATCCAAAAGATCAAAGCAAAAGGAAAAGAAACAAGAAGAACATAGCAACAACAGTGACATCTCAGAAGATGATGAAGAAGTCGCCAACTTTGTCAAAATACTGAACAAGGGAACCGATAGTAGGTATAGAGGTAAGCTTCCTTTAATTTGTTTTAATTGTGATGGTATTGGTCATTTTGCTAACAAATGTCCTCATAAGAAAAAGAGAAATGATGAATGTTACTCAAAAGACAAACAAACATATAAAGGCAAAAGAACTACAAATAAAGTTTTCAAGAAAATCTTATGCACCAAAGAAGACATATCATCATCAGATGAAGATGAAGTTAGTGACAGTGACACATGAAGAGTTCTATTCATGGTAGTAGAAGACTGATAAAGAAGACTCTGAAGAAGAATATAAAGAATCCAAAGAAGAATATGAAGAAGTCAAAGAAGAAATTGAAGAGGAAGAAGTTGACTACCGAGAAGAATTGATGTGTGCCATATAAGTTATCAGAAGAGAAAACAAGAAAAACAAGAAACTACAAGTGGAACTAGACAAGAAAGAAGACACTCAAGAACTAGAACAAATGATCACAAATTTGAAGGTTCAAATAGAAGAAGATAAAATAATTTAAGAATCACTCAAAGAACAACTAGAAGAAAAGGACAAGATCATTGGAAATTTGGAAGCAGAGATTGTCACATTAAGAAAGGATATTCAAAAGAAAAATATACAGAATAGCTAAAAAATTTTGGATGACATTATCAACAGTAAAAAATCTCATCTTGACAAGTCCAGACTTGGATACAATCAGACAGAAAAGGGATCAAACTCCAAAACAACAAAGAAAGAAACATATACAAAAATATATGCAGAAACAATCAAAGGGGATAGGAAGATATACAAGGAATATTACAGGGACACTCCTCCACCGAGAAGATTCATATTTAAGAATCAACAATAGACAGATAGGCCTCAAGAAGAAGAAGGATTTATAAGAGCACCTCCTTTCATAAAAACTTTAACTCCCAAGTATAAAACTATATATTTTTGGTTTATGTTATGCATGTAATAATTTTGGACATAAAGTTGTGAATTGCAGAGCTAACAACAAGAACATAAACAAATTTGAAAGTCATACACAAAAGGGTTATCCAATAAGGCCTAGTGAAACAAAAAGAAGAAGTTACAACATATTTGAATCTTTGAGCACTGAAGTTGAATGTTACAAATTTAAAAACTTTGGACACATGGCCAAAGATTGTAGAATGACAGTCCCTCCTAGAGAACCACAACATAATAACAACATTCACATACAAGAACCTTAGAAAAGGACATGGATAAGAAAGCAGAATCAATATAGAAATGAAAAATGCACACTCTCTCTACAAGCTAAGCAGAAGAAACATGGTTGGTATGTTGAAAATGGTTGTTCAAAACACATGACATGTGATAGAGATAGGTTTCTTACATTAAGAAAGGAAAGAGATGGATCAGACTCCTTCGAAAATGATGATTCAACTAAAATCATAGGAAAAGGCACAGTAAGAATTGGGAACAAGAATACAAAGGCAGAAAATGTTCTACTAGTAGAAGATATGAAACATAATGTTCTAAGTGTGAGTAAATTGCGTGACCAAGGTCATAAAGTTACTTTCGATTCACAAAAGTGAGAGATAAGAAAAGAAGGTTCAAGAAAATTGATTGCTACAGCTACAAGAACTTCAAGCAACATATATGTGTTAAGTGAAATTGGAAATGAAAAGTGTTGTCTAGGAAAGGAAGATGAAAGTTGGCTATGGCATAGAAGAATGGGTCACATACATTTTGATAACCTTGTCAAAGTCAGCAAAAGAGAAGCCCCAGATCACAAAACCAACCAACACTTTATTCATGCATTGTCAACAAGGAAAGCAAACAAAGACCAGTTTCAAATCAAAGGAATATTCAACGACAAGACCATTGGAAATTGTGCACACTGATCTAGTTGGAACAACTACAACAAAGGGTTTAAAAGGTGAGAAATACTTTATGTTATTAGTTTGTGATTATACAATAATGACTACAGTTTTCTTTTTGAAGAATAAGTCAGAAGCTTTTGAAAACTTTAAGATCTACAAGGAAATGATTGAAAATGAAATGGATACAAAAATCAAATGCTTGAGATCTGATAATGGAGGAGAGTTCACTTCAAAGGAATTTATGACCTACTACAACAGTCATGGAATAAAAAGGCAATTCTTCGTTGCTAGGACACTTCAACAGAATTGAGTTATTGAAAGAAAGAACATGACAATATAGGAAATGGCTCGAACAATGCTAATGGATTCTAAATTGACATATATATTTTTGACACAGGCAGTGCATACAATAGTTCACATTCAAAACAGAGTAATGCTCAGAAACAACACTTACAAAACTCCCTACGAGCTATGGAAAGGAAGACCAACAAATGTGAAGCACTTCAGAGTTTTTGGAAGAAAATGCTACATCAAAAGAGAAGATGGCAGAATGGGAAAGTTTGACTCTCGTGTGGACAAAGGAGTACTTTTTGGTTACTATTGGGCCCAAGATATGATCACTTTTATGACGGTTATTATGCACTTTTTGCCACATGTACATATGCGATTTTCATCTTTTAAAGGAGATTTTTGAAGAATTTTATGATAAAACGGTATGATCGGCATAAGGTACGTGTAATTCATGTTTAATGATTGTATCAAGTTAATTCATCATGTTTTATGATTTCCAAGAGCTAATTCACGTTTTTTCTGGTGTTACAGGGAAAAAACGCACTATGTTTCTAGTTCCGACACTTGATCTGGCACTCATTCCGGTACTTGTTTCGACACTCGATCCGCCACTCCGTCCAACACCTCTTCCTACACAAAACACGGAGGGCGATTTGGCAGTTCTGGTATTGGCAACCGGTGGGGGGTGAATCAGAGACATGCGTTTTGTTCATCCTTATCCCTTCCAGCTATTGAACTCTTGACAACTTGATTTTGGGTTGTTATGGTGGGTGATTATTGGCTCTCTCTGTTTCGACAGTTAGGGCACCATTAATGAAGTTTGTCAATTTTAGAAGTGGTTTGAACCTCCTGTGGTCAACCAATTGGTCTGTAAACATTATAAATACCACCGTGGTGGTCAGATAATTGTTAAGTAGTAGAATAAGTTGTGTGTTAGAGCCAAAAACGATTTTGGCTCTGTTTTTGCATTTTTCAATTGCCAGAATTGTATAAAACTATGTTTATGTATTTTAATGGTGAATTCCTTTTGTTGAGATCGTGGTGTGATTTCAGGGAGTGACCACGAACTATTGGGGGGGCCACCAACAGTCTGGTAACTCTTCCATGTGTTGTGTGTACATTTCATAGCATAGACATCTCTCTTTTTCATTTCTTGTACATGTATTGCTATCTTTCTTCTGTTATATAATTTGTTGTTGTAGCTTAATGATTTGGTTCTTTTGTAGGTTAGTATAAAGGCATGTGCTAATATGCATTGATTTGATAGATAGAGATTAATTTTCAAATTCATCTACTAACCCCGTGTGCAAGTAGATATTAGATTACATTTTATTCATGCTTTTGAAATTTGATTTAAAATAAGAATTGAAACAGAGTAGAACAAAGTTTTAGTTTATATTTTCTTTAACCAAGGCTTCGATGGATGGATAGGGTTAGTTTCAGTTTTTATTGCCTATTCAATTGTTAATTAGATTTTGCTTAATTAGTTGTTGATTAATTTATTCATTAGTTTACTTTGTCATGCTTTAATTTCTATTTTAAGCATTTTCCTTATTACATTTTGAATTGTTAAGATAGAGCTAGTTTAGTTTATGTTATGTAATTTCTTGCTTAGATTTAGATTGCAATTTCAAGTTGTAGTTAAAGACTGAATTTAACATAGTATAAGTTTGCTTATATTAGTATAGAATGCATTTGAATTTCATAGATTAGAAAACAATGTCTTGTTTTCATAGAAGAGAGTTTCTTTCTTTCATAGTTTAGAAAATAGTCTTATTTGCTACTGTAGGATATATAGACTTTGCTTTAATAGATTAGATAGTAGTTTTCTTATCATAGATTAAGAATTAGTTGTTAATCTTTATTTCTTTCAATAGAATATATTTCCTTTCATGCATTGCATTGAGCATTTAGATTTCCTTTCACGCATTAGAAATAGTTTTGCATTAGGCATTTAGTTCACTTGCCACTTAGGCTAGATAGTTGTTCAATGAGAAGTTTTACTTGCAGTAGTTAGTTTCCTTTGCTTACTTGTCTTTTTCTTTAGTAGGTTAGTTAGGTTCCTTTGCTTACTTTTCTTTTGCTTTAGTAGGTTAGTTAGGTGTATTTTCTTACTTGTCTATTTTCTTTAATAGGTTAGATAGGTGCTTTTGCTTACTTGCTTATTTATTTGCTTTCATAGGGTAGTTGCACATTGAATCTAGGTTGGCAAGTTAGAGAAGTTTTCTTTTGTCATTTTCTTATTATGCTTAGTAGTTTGCTTTTTCTCATCGTTAAGTAGTTTTCTTTACATAGAGTTTTCATTAGCTTTCTTAGGAACTATCCATCGACCCTTGGCCCAAAAGTACTTAGGTTACCTAGTTTCATTTTTCTTAGTAAGGGTTTTCTCATTAGATAGCTTTGCTTGAGTAGATTAGCCTTAGATAGATGCCTCGCTTAGTTATACTATACTCCTACCAGCCTTCTACCTTTGGCATATATTTTTCTACAACTCTAAGTTTACTTACCTCGGGTTGACAATTTAATTGATGGTTTTTAGTGTGTTTTTAGTGCATATATAACACCTATCATTTTTGGCACCGTTGTCGGGGAGTTGTCTCAAGGTAAGAAGTAGTTAGTAAATATATCATCCTTAGACCTTAGCATTAGCTTGGTGGCGGGGGAAATTTAAGACGAGAGGTAAGAACCTGCGCATCTGCTATAGCAGGTACCCCCAAACCCAATGGTATTTTTTTCTTTTGTTTTTTATTTCTTTCATGAATAGGCCTAGAGACCCACAAGGTAGATACATTAAGTCTAAATCAGACCTCTCAAACAAGGTTCCTTCCAATATATTTGGGGGAAGGAACGTTCCTCTTATAAAATCCATAGACCGATACCGAAAAATAGAGCTAGCTCAACCCAAAGAACTAAAGTAGTCTCTAAAAGAGACTGAAACAGGGAGCACTATAGAATAAGAAATTGAAGCATTAGTAATAGTGGGATAGGAGGCAAGACCACTCGAGCCTTCTGTAGAACCAAAAAATACAACCTTTGTTTTCTTACCACCATCAGGAGATCCTAACTTTGTGGGCATCATCTTTGTGTGAACCAAGTTTTATCAAATGGAAAGATGAACTCATAAGCAACTTTTAGCTGGAGGGAAATTTTTCAAATCCTAGCAATAGTTGGGGTCTCTTCTTGTCAATAAGAACACATCTTAAAAATAACAAAGAACTTGAATACCTCTCCAGAAATATTAGAAGAAGCAAGGTCCTATGAGCTACAAAATGATTTTCCTTTCCAAAATGTGAAGAAAACTGAGAAATTATGGACTACACCTAGTAGAGAGAAATCATTAAGACCTGAGATTGAGGAGTTCTCAACATCCATCTCAGTAGATCCTTTATGTACTTCAGAAATCAATCATCCAAAAGAAGAGGATTTGCATAGCATGATGAAGGAGAGCATAGAAATTACTGTTGATAAACATCAAGATTACATTGAAATTTGGTTTCAAGAGGTCATCAGGCCACAATACTATTCTCTTCTTCAACACCTTTTGATGCCAAAACAAGTAGGTTGGTTGGTTCTTCATATCCAGGTAATCACTGCGGTAAATTTTTCATATATGGATATGAGTATGTTTCTTATCTTTCTCCACAGATGGTTACATTGGAAGAGCTCTTACACTTGAATAAATATTTTCCCTTTCTTTTTAGGTAGGGTAGGATAGTAAATAAAAGATGCATATTGTTAGTTTAGCTTAGAGTCTAATGCAACCTCATTTTACATTTTTTTTAAGAACTATGAAATACATGTTCCTATGACTTGATCTCATTGATCTCATTAGTTTATCATATTTTAGAGTGTGGTTTTTGTAAACAGTTTTAGAGATCTCTATAGGTATTTATTTCACCAAGAGTAGACAGTTTCAAGGAGATATAAAAGAAGATTTTTTCTTCAAAACATTGCTATACTTGAACCTTGTTGTCTTCTAACCATCAAATGAATAATGACTTCCTGTAATTATCCATATTTTTGCAAATAATTTCATCTTCTTTTTCTCAAGGCATCTTAAATAGCAGTTTCTCTTGAAGCTTCACCACTATATAAGGAAGTGACATCGTAACCATCAAGCTTAGAGGTCTCTCGTACATTTTTTCCAAGAAACCTGAGTAAGTGAGTCAAGTATCTTTATCAAAGAGCAACAAGGAGGTCTAATTAGCAGTTAGTCATGGAAACATCACAATAACTACAAAGGAAGAAAGTAAGTTGAGCCTAGAGATGGATGGTAATCTGCCAAAAATAAATAATAAATTTAAACTTGTCCTGATGTACGACATTAATTGCAGACAAAGCTGACATGAAGTATGTATGGTTAAGATAATGTTAATGAACTCTATAAACTTTCCATTGGGAACTAACTCCGAGACTATCTTGAAAATCTCTTGCCTACCTCTTCTTATCTATATATAGGATCTCTTATCCTATAGATGGGGTCATGTTCTAATTGTCTCATCAGACCAATCTGTGAAATTTTATCTTTACACTTGGCATACTATAAATCTTCGGCTATTGGGGGATATTGACTAGTTTCCTATACTTTTGATTGTGAGGTGTCAAAATACTTAGGTGTGGGGAAGAGTTTCATGAGTTGACAAATGATCATTGCCTAAAGAAGTAAATCTTTGTAAAAATTTTGTATTATTTTCATGATACAGGTTATTACATCAATAGTCATTTTATCTTGAAGTGCTAAACTCTTTTGTGCTATAAATTGTTGTATATGTCCTTAACAGACCACTCTGTTGGTTTATTTTTGTTACATGTTGTTCATTGTAGTTTTGACATTACATGTTCTATGCAAGAGGATTGAGTGATCATGGTGGAAAAATCAACAACAATGGAACACTCTTGGCCTGCCTCAACTCCTAATCACTATGTTTGTGGCCTCTGAGGAATCAATTGCCTCAGCCACAAAGATCCCAAGAGTTGGAGACCACTGATTTAACCACCACCAGTTGCCAAGAGCAAGCTATAACAGGGTTTTCAAAACTAAATTTCAGAACATCTCTGGAGCTAAGGGATACTCCAAGGAGTGGATAAAATAGGAGCTAATCAACCCTCTCATAGTCATCACCAGATTGATTACATGTGAAGGTAGAAAATTTGTCTTTAAATCTTGCCAATTTCGATTATTATCTCACTTTCAGTTCAATAAGCCATTGTAACTTTTCCTTTTACTTCTTGAAGAGTCTAGATAAGATGTCTTCCCAAGTGAGGAAGGCTATAACCAATCCCCATAACAATCTATTTCACCACGGACTTATCAAACTAATTGTCTTAGACGAGTTGGAAAAATAGGAGAAAACATGGGATGAGTTCATTTACTAATTTGAAAATCCTCATATTACAATTAAGACTAGCAAGAAGACTTTTGATCTAGGGACTGTTACTCCACCCAAACCCTCATGCTCAAGCTATTCCTTTATCAGAGAAACTTGTTGACACCAATGCAGCCTCATCGGGCAAAAAGACCAAGAAGCCTATTGCTAATTCATGGCATGAGGACGTGTCATATCTTCGGTCTAGGGGGAGTTTTCCTAAGCTAAAAATGCTAAGAATTTCCCATTTGTATAGCAAACCCATGAGAAGAGGAATTATGATTTCTGTCAAAATTTTGTCATACTGTCTTTTTACAAAGTCTTGGGATATTATATCAACAGTTGTTTTTATTGGTATGCTAAATTATATACTGCTGACATCATTGTGTGTGTTATAAGCTCATGTGCATTTTTATGTTTATTCTATAGAATATTGCTTATAATTAACTACTCTTTGTGACAAATACATAACGATTACAACTGTTAAATACTTACTTTCATATGTATTCCAAGCTTATGAAAAGATGATCAGTTGTTTGAATTCTTACATATTAATGACAGGAAATAAAAATTCTCCTGTTCGCCATGCATACCAGTACAAACCAAGCCTTTTGTTAGTATCTGTCAGTTTTGTTAGTCACCAGTGACCAAATTTACTCTTTCATGTGATTGATAGGGTTATTAGGTCAAATTGTTATATTTTCAAAATAAACTTATCAAAACAAAATTGACATATCTTGGTTGTAAAATTTTCATTGGTGTATCTAGGTGTAATTACTACTCCCACCACTCATCCAAGGTCATAAATTCTCATCATGGTCATGCCATCATTCCTTGTCATAAATTTTCAAATGATTGTCTTGGCCAAAATTCTACTTAAAAATTGGTTTTTGAATTAAGGAAGATGAATTTGACAAAGGTCAAAGAGGTTTTTGTCAATAATATACCAAGAAACAAAAACCTCCTTCATTTTATTCACAAGTGTTATTTTTTGAGATAAATCCCCCAAATACAGTCACTATAGGAGGGTTTATGCACATTTGGACAGCTTGAATCAAAGTCAATTTTTCATAGGTTTGGAGAAGGCATTTGCAGTGCTTGATGGTTTCATTGTGTAGAAGACATCATAAAATTTCCACCCATACCACTTTTAGCCCAAAAATCCTCTGGGAAGGCCTCCAAAATCCCTATCAAAGACCACGTTGCACTTCTACTAAGAGCACGTTGCGCTTCTGCAAGTTTTGAGTAACCAACTTCAAGCTAGGATTCTGAACAAATGGGAAAGTAATTTTTAAACATGGAGGAGGTTTGTGTTCATAACATACCAAAATAAAATAACCTATCTCATTTTTTGAATATAATTTATGGTTTCGGATATATTCTATCATCTTATAGGCCTATGCTTTCAGAAAATAAAACACTCTGTTTTTTTCTTGCTATAGTCATATTTTATTTTTGTGTTTTCCTAACAACAGGGAAAGAATTTTTGAAAACCAAGAGAGGTTTTTATCAAGGACATATTAAAAAAAAATAAACTCTCTCATTTTATAAATGTACATTATGGTTTTGTATATATTCAATTCTCTTAGAGGCCTAGTTTTTCAGGAAATAAAACACTTTGTTTTTCCTGTTTTAGTCATGTTTTGTTGGCGTGTTCTCCTAACAACTGAAAGTGAATTTTTGAAACAAAGGAGAGGTTTTTTTCAAGGACATATCCAAAAACAAAAAAATATCTCATTTTTTACACAGGTTTTATTGTATTGTAGTTATAGGTGTCACTTTGATACCTATTTTTCACAAGTTCGCAAGGCTAGAATTGTTGCGCTTATGGGAAGTCACTTTTGGAACTAATTTTGCAGAGGTAAAATTGTTATTTTGTATGGTTTAAAGGATCAAGGGTATAATATAAATCTCAAAGCTTTCTCACATGTCATCAACAACCTCCAAAAACTCCAACCCCTCCAGTTCAAACTTAGAGAGCATGAAACACTGAGTTTCCATTTACACCATGATAACGTTGTCCTACAAGCCAAGATGAATTATCTATAGCATTAGGTTGATGATATTAACTGCCACCAATAATAGTCCTTGGATGCAATTGAAACAACACAAAAATCCTAAGTCAAAATTCCCTGGGCAAGACGAAGAAGCTTCTAAAGCTAATCCACCCCCTCCTTTGCAAGTTTAGTCATAAAGGGAAATTTATTTTTGTTTGCAGTGGGACCTGCAAAATCTTAGGTGTCGGGGTAATGTTGGGCCCAATATATGATCACTTTTATGATGGTTATTATACACTTTTTTCCACATGTACATATGCGATTTTCATCTTTTAAAGGAGCTTTTTGAAGAATTTTATGATAAAACAGTATGATCGACATAAGGTATGTGTAATTCATGTTTAATGATTGTATCAAGTGTAATTCATCATGTTTTATGATTTCCAAGAGATAATTCACATTTTTCTAGTGTTATAGGGAAAAAACACACTACGTTTCTAGTTCCGGCACTTGATCCAGCACTCATTCCGGCACTCGATCTATCACTCCGTCCAGCACCTCTTCCTGCATAAAAACCAGAGGGTGATTTGATGGTTATGGTATTGGCGTTCAGTGGGGGGCGAATCAGAGACATGGGTTTTGTTCATCCTTATCCTCTCCAGCTACTAAACTCTTGACAGCTCGATTTTGGGTTGTTATGGTGGGTGATTATTGGCTCGCTTTGTTTCGACAGTTAGGGCACCATTAATGAAATTTGACAATTTTAGAAGTGGTTCAAACCTTTTGTGGCCAGCTACTTGGTTTGTAAACATTATAAATACCACCGTGGTGTTCAAATAATTATTAATAAGTAGAAGAAGTCGTGTGTTGGAGACAAAAACGATTTTGGCTCTGTTTTTGCATTTTTCAATTGCCAGAATTGTATAAAACTATGTTTCTGCATTTTAATGGTGAATTCCTTTTGCTGAGCTCGTGGTGTGCTTTTAGGAAGTGACCACGACCTGTTGGGGGGCCCACCAGCAGTCTGGTAACTCTTCCATGTGTTGTTTGTACATTTCATAGCTTAGACATCTCTCTTTTTCATTTCCTGTACATGTATTGCTATCTTTCTTCTGTTATATAATTTGTTGTTGTAGCTTAATGATTTGGTTCTTTTGTAGGTTAGTATAAAGGCGTGTGTTAATATGCATTGATTTGATAGATAGAGATGAATTTTCAAATTCATCTACTAACCTTGTGTGCAAGTAGATATTAGATTACATTTTATTCATGCTTTTGAAATTTGATTTAAAATAAGAATTGAAACAGAGTAGAACAAAGTTTTAGTTTATATTTTCTTTAACCAAGGCTTCGATGGATGGATAGGGTTAGTTTCAGTTTTTATTGCCTATTCAATTGTTAATTAGATTTTTCTTAATTAGTTGTTGATTAATTTATTCATTAGTTTACTTTGTCATGCTTTAATTTAT
>JZKD02S2086608.1:298096-317720 GCA_000966675.3 Picea glauca
TGAGTGTACTATAATTCAAAGTGAATACAAAATAAATTATTTAAATAATAAATTTAATGGAGAAATTAGAATTGGGTTAACCCTAAAATAAGGAAAGTGGGCAAAGTGACCTAGAGGATGTTTTTAAGGAAGCTACTTGGAGAGTATAAATAAGAGGCAAGGCTCTCTCATTTTAGATCACACTTGAGAATATTGAATATCTATAGGTTTCTGAGGTAAAAAAATTATATCTAAGCTGAATTTCAGAAGGAAGGAGAAGAAAAGAAGGCTAGAATTCAAGGGAGGATAAATTCTTTTGATAATGCTTTCTAAGGTATGTTATTTACAGGTCATCTCACCATTTTAGAAATAACGTTTTTTCTAGAATGATTCAGACCATGAAATTGCTATGACATTGCGGAAACATATCCCAGTATCTGTGGTAAACAATTCATATTGTGTGTCATTGTATTTTTGGAGTTACACTCAGTGGAAAATAGGGTTTGTGGCTAGTCCTAAAACTAGTCTAAAACAAGTGTTTCGGGAAAAAACGTCATAACGTCTTCATAACAGATCCAAATTCAGTAAGCCCAAATGTTTCGGTTAGTGTACAATCTTTAGTATTTTTTGTAACATTTAATATCTATTCAACAAACATTCTGTGCGGGGCACGCTCTACAAGGTCACTCTCTAGAATAAGCCAAAATTCAATAAGCTATGCCATTTTTTCTATAACTCTTTTTCTGAGAGGTTTCAAGTATTGACACCTAGAGGAATTGCATAAAACACACTGAAGAACATTGTGTATCAGTTTCATATCTTTATTCATTATAGGTACATAGTTATGATTATTTCAAGTTAGGGTTGTTGACTAATCCAAAACTAGTCATGTCAGACTAAAGAAAAGTTTGATGAAAATGCTAGTCTCTTGTTGTTAAAGTTAAGGAAGGTTTGTAGGTATGTAATCATATACACCAGGTATATTACAGAGTTAAAAATCATATTTGGATGATGAAACTGAAGAGCTCTTTTTGTTAAGGTACATGTTGGGTACATGGTTGAGACAAGTAGTTGATGAGTTGGCACATACATGAGGTGTATAGTTGATGATGTTGGTACATATTGATGAGTCATAGTTGATGAGTAGGTGACACATGATTGGTACATACTTGGTACGTGGTTGGATACACTTGTTTATGGTACAGGTTGATTACAGGTTGAGGTACAGGTTGATGCATGGTTGATGCATGGTTCAAGTTTATTGGTATAGGTTTACAACGATATATCTCACAATGATAGTGTGAAAGTGGTTCCATCATTCTACTTCTACTTCAGGGTGGTTCGATGGGGCAAGGACAAGTGGTTGTAGCCACATTCTGGTTGTATCCAGAGAACATAGGGGGTTGTAGCCTCCTTCTGTTTGTGGCCATATAATTGGAGAGTTGGAACTTTCCTCAGGTTGTAGCTTGAGAAACTAGGGGGTTGGAGCCTCCTTCCTGTTGCAGCTGGAAAACAAAGGAAGTTGGTTCTTTCAATGAATGTAATTCTTCAAGACATATAATAAAAAACATTCTCTGGTTTTCTACCACTTTGGGTTTCCACGTAAAACACTGGTGTATTGTGTATGTGTATGATTGTTCATTTGTTCAATGCTCATTATTGGATGATAATTCTACATTGATATAACACTTGGATTATTTGGTTAAAAAGGATTATAATTTCTCTATTATTGATTCACCCCCCCCTCTCAGTAATCCAACAGGTTCCTCACACACCACAACATAATGGTTTTTCAGAATGAAAGAATCAGATATTAGTCGAAATGGATAGATGTCTTATGCATGATAAATACCTACCTCCTCACTTATGGTATGAAGCGGTGTATTGTGCCAATTATCTACTCAATCGTAGCTTGAGTCAAGTTGTTCCTTTCATGACTCTAATCGAATGATGGTATGGGAAGAAACCTTCTATTGGACACTTCCATGTGTTTGGATGTGTTGTCTAGGCTCACATTCTTGATGATTGTCAAAATAAATTAGATGAAAAGAGTCATGCTTACATCATGAAGGGATATTCTAAAGAGTAGAAATCCTATTGAATATTTGATCCTATCTGATGACAGATTATTATCCAACGTAATGCTCAGTTTGATGAGAAGTCTTTCGAAGTCAAGTTTTTGAATTCATCCTCTAGCTTGTTGCAGGATGCTCCCTTTGATGTTGTCTGGGACACTTCCTCTCCTTCTCCTCTCTTCAGTCCTTAGACTGGTCTGTCGAATATTGTGACTATTTTGACTAAATCGTGGATATTTGAGTTGACTAGTCCAACATATTTTGTTTCGACTGGTCCACCGAATGAAAACCCTCTGACTTATGATCATTCTTTTGAAGTGAACCAAAGTTCACCTATTTATTTTATTCAACACTAAGATTCCAATACCATTGAAATCATTGAATTTGATGTTGGAGATGCATCCTGCGGATGATAGACTGTTGGCACACAGGGGAAAACCCAGGGTTCAATGCTTCAACAACACAACAACCTCAAATTATTCCTCTGTCAAAGTTCCATGAGAACTCATAGATATATGGGTAAGCCTTCCATATAGGTTTATCAACTTTCCAATAAATAATCCTATTCCTCCTAATGAAGGACTCATGGCAAGCTTTCCTAAAAATTCTCAGGTTCTTTTTGTCATGATATTCACCCGTGTTTCCTCATCCAGAACACAGTCAATGTCGAAGTCTCCTATTCTTGTTTCTATGCACTCTTTTTCTTTGAAGATATTTGATAAGATGATATTTTTGTGATCATTCAAGGTTTCTTTCATTTGTAGTAATACATTCTCTGATTCTTTCTGGGGTTCTACCATGGTCTTAGTTTCTTGACCTTTCTCAGGGTTTTCTTGTCTTATATTCATTCTTTCAATCTTATCAATCATTCTAGCGAAATCCAAAACTTCATGTTCCATAGCTTTACAACAAATACAACTAGGTATTCTACCAGGGAATTCCTTAGCAATATGTCCCAGTATTCTGCAACTGTAACAAAGGGTTAATCCTCTTTTTATTTTAAATGATCTTCAGCCTTTCCCGTACTGCACACTAGGATCATAGTATTTAACCTGCAAAAACTTCTTTCTAGGATCATGCACCCATTTGTTATTCCAAACATTATTTCTATGCATAGGGATAACATATCTTTCACTATTCTTATCATATCTACTCATATCAAACCTTCTTTTGTCTAACTGTGCCCTGGTTTTCAAGATATGACAAAATTGATCAAACATACCTAGATCCATACTTTCAAAAAACAAAATTCCACTTATCTTACCTTTTCAAAAAAATTCATTGTTCTTACCTTTATCAGAGCACAAAGCTTCAAGATATTACCTCTTTTCTTCAGATCAGACTTCCCTTCTTAGCATAGAGCTTTACAAGTCACGTAGGATAATGCGCACTAGGGCAACATATCTACGCACAAATCTTTCTCTTTTCTTTAGTTCCCAGCAATCATAGTTTCACGTCCCGGAAATGGAACCATTTGGTGGCACACAGGGGCAGACCCATGGTTTAACGCTTCAACAACGCACCAACAAAACCCTAACTATCGACCCTTTCGAAAATGCCAGTGAAGAAGATGAAGTCTCACCCGAGGTAGAGGCATGGGTGGTTGTAGGACTCAGATGTATACAACCTTAGATGGGACACAAATATGTGATTGTAACACCTTAACATATCACTTAACAGTTATAATTCATTAGTATTTAGCCTTTGTTTACAACGCAGATAAACTCTAATAACAGAGCATCACAGTATTCATCCAGATCTAATATATTCAAGCACTAAGCATATCAACATAGATCATATCTAGCATTTTATTCACATCATTAGGCACTAAGATATTATATTCATCTAAGAATACATCATTACACTAAGCATCAATCATATGAACAATAAAACAACCATAATGCACAAAGCAACCACAACATAGGATATATGTGGTTCACCCCCAGCCTGGGGCTATGACCACCAACTCTTCTTCTCTTTATTGTCTTCTGTCAATATTCTACATGCACAAAGCCACAAGATCCTACTCTGCATAGGAGAGCCCCCCAACACTCACCTATGACTCGTCCCGAGTCACTCTGATCTGGGCAGATCTGCCTCAAAATCCTTGATCTTGGCTCGAGTTTATTTGACCTGTTGTTATGCTAAGGCCTCTTGATCGGCGAACTCTTGAATAACGAATTCATTGACGGGTTCCTCTAAGCATTTTTCGACTACAGTGACTACTTGTTCCATCTCTTCTCCTTAGCGTCCAATCTCTTCAAACAGATGGCAAGCTTTGTCCTAGATTGGTTGGAGCCTATGAGTCACTTCCATGACTTTTCTCTATATGGTGTGCACCTATTGTTGAGCAATGCGTTGTTCCTGGGATCACTTCATCCTTTCAACTTCTGATAGGAGCTTCAACTACGCCTGTATTTTTGTTGCTTGTTTCTTTTCCACTTGGAGTTGTGACTCCAATGTCTTTAGTTCGGGGTCCTCAGTAAGTCACTCATAGGTATGTGCACTTCTACTGTGAAGTTGTTTACATTCCAAAGATAAGGCTTTGATTCTCTCAACTACGCTCCGGGCAGTGTATTCTCTTTGGTCTTGCACATTCTGCGGAGTTCTTGGAAATTTTTGTAGCTCTAGGTATGTTATTTTCTATTGAAGATGTTGGATAGCTTTAGCAAGTTGTGCTACTTGATGTTCCACTGGGTCTTCTACTTTTTTCTCTAAGCCTATCATAGAGCGAAGTGCTCCACTGACTGCTTCTTTGATTCCGATCGATTCTGTGAGCAACTGTCCTTTCTCTTGATGGATCTGTGATCTCTCCTCTTCGAACTTGGTTTGGAGGTTGTCCTTCTCTTGTTGTGCAACTAGGTGTTTCTCTACCACTTCCTCTTGTGCTTGCTTCAGGGCCACTGTGGCCTGTTCTTTTTCTTCTTGTGCACGACGAAGGCGATCTTTGGTTGCATCATCTATTCTGCGGAGTTGGGTAGGCTCACCTCCCAACTCTGGTTCTTCTGATGGTGGGGGTGCAGTGGACATTGTGTGCAATGTTCCTGACTTGGATAGTCTAGGAAACATTGCTAATGTGTGTGTAGGATCAAAGGTTTACAACATATAAATGATCATACAAATAATAAACGCGACAAAGGACTGCAAAGTTTGTATTATGATATCTCTGTGGATTACAAAATGGTCGAATGCGGCTGAATAAACTGACAATACTTGACTAGATCAATAGACAAAGGATCTTAGTCGGAATACAAATAAGAAACTGTGGCTGAATAAAATAACAACACTCATCTAGATCAAAATACAAAAGGATCTTAACCGGAATACAAATAAGCAACTAAAAGATAATACCTGGAATATGGGACCATTGCGGAATCAATGAAGAATGATGGAAGACCTGGATGATCTTCCTGGTGACTAGGGTGTGTCTTTCAACACCCAAATTAGCCAACTAGTGTATTCCTTTTGGAATACACTGAACTATCTCTCCTGAGATGTGCCTCTTCTCCTCAATGAGAAGTCATAATTTGCATAATGATGAATTAGGTCGCTGACCCTTCCTTTATAGATTTCCAAAACCCTAAATCATGTTGAAACCCTAATTCACTGTTGACTTCCAAAACCCTAAAGCACTGTTGAAACCCTAATTCACTGTTGACTTCTATTTTTAGCTCATAATGACTTAAAAGCGCTTTTAACCCTTTTTAGCTCAATGCCACTTTCTGAATATAACACCTGTGACTGGAGTGACTTCTAGTAACCCTGTTTACCCCTCTTTGGCCCTGGCTATAGTCTAACAGGGTAGTTTAGACCATTAGGCCTCCTCTCTAGAGCTCCTATTTGGAAAGGGACATTATAGTACTCCCTTCTCGAAATTGCTTGTCCTCAAGCAATACTAGTTCAGGGTGTTGTAGCACCTTCTCACTCTCCCAAGTAGCGTCCTCTACTGGAAGCGCTCTCCATCTGATCAAACACTCTCTGATGACCCTGCTCCTCATTTTCCTCTCCCGGAACTCCAAAAACTCCTTCGGAATCAACTCCAATTGTCCCTCCTCATCCAACGAGGGAAGCTCCTCTGATGTGATAATTAATTGTCCCACTACCTTTTTGAGGAAAGACACGTGGAACACGTTATGAATCTTTCTCCCCTCTAAAAGATCTAGCTCATAAGAAACCTCACCTACTCGGGGCATGATCCTATAAGGACCATAAAATCTAGGCTTGAGCTTCTCAGACCCACTCTTCTTCAGAGATGACTGTCTGTAGGGTTGGAGTCTCAAGAAAACCAAATCTCCAACCTCAAAGCTACGCTCTATCCTGTGCCTGTCCACACTTATTTTCTGTCATTTTTTCATTGTCTACAGGTTCTCTTTCAACAACTTGAGAATATTTTAACTCTTTATGATCCAATCCTTTGCCTTGGGATCTCTTCTCTCCCCGAAGACCAAGTCTACCAAAGTGGGAGCATCATACCCATACAATGCTCGGAAGGGTGTCATACCAATGGACATGTGGAAGGTGGTGTTGTAGCAATGTTCTCATAAATGTAACCACTTTACCCACGTTCTCTATTGTCCTCCTACATAGTTCCTCAAATACCCTTCAACCCAATTCTTGACAATATTGATCTTCCCATCGGTCTAAGGGTCATAGCTGGTGCTAGGTGTCAACTTTGTCCCCACCAACCGAAACAACTCTCTCCAAAATGTCCCTATGAACCGACTGTCCCTGTCACTGATGTTACCCATGATTTTGGTTGTCATGATGATGTATTGATGATGGTGTACTCAGGCTCTTCATAAGAACTTTTACCTGAGAAAAGTTACTTTCATCTCTTCCAAGAAAACTCATTTTTGAAGCAAGTTCATAGGCTGCTAGTATATTTGGCTGCGAGAATGACCCATTCTCATAGGCTACCTTAAGCCAGGGTGCGAACTTCTTGCACTGTGTTGAACTGTTAGGGTGCGAAATCTTCCTAAAGCAAGGAAAAAGATGAATTCTCGAAGCTTCTAGAAGAATGGGTTGGCATTCGAATGGTTATCCTAGTACTAGATTACCTGATATTTTGGGATCATTCTTATCCAAGTAACCAATTCATTCTCTCCTATATATTGAGTGAATTCTCATGGAAAAGGTTAAGCAAGATTCATTGGAGAATTGGTGAAAGAATTGTGTGAAGGACTGAAGCTTGAACAATAGCTTGGAGACTCCAGCAAGTATATCAAAAGGAGTTGATCTTCTTCATGCAAACAGTGAGCAAGTGTGTGTGTCGGAGCTAAGGGCCATTTGTGACATCAAGGCTCAGGTTGTAATATTTACTTTCCATTAATATGATACAGTAGCATGTCCCTTTCCCATAAAGCTATTTCCACTTTATTGTATAATTCCTTGATCATATACATAGATTGATTGTTGAATAGATTGTGCTATCTTCACTTTGGTTGGTTTGTGTTGTCTTGGTCTTGACTGCATGAGAGCACTGGAGTGAAGCGGGAGCAACAAAGACCAAAGGAAGTGATAATAAGGTATGTTATTTGTTCTTGCCTCCTATTTAATTCAATGGTCAAAATATAGGGAAGGAGTCATGTTCTTTCTTTCTTTGTTCTAGATCCAGGTGGATCTAGGGAGATTGGTTAGTGTCCACACCTACGGATTTATCCAATAACAACTGACGATGTTCTTCAACAACCCATGAAGTCTGAAGACCTCCCTGAAGAAAATATCGGCTATCTGAACTGTGTTTTACTTTGTTAGTATGGCGTAGAAGTGAGAAAACTTGGTCAATATGTCGACCACTACATAGATACAGTCCTTACTCTGGACCTTGGGTAGACCTATGATAAAGTCCATAGATATACTCTCCCATTTCTGCTCTAGAATGGGGAGTGGATGAAGTAGCCATGCTGGAAGAGCATGCTCTCAATTGTTCTGCTGGAAAGTCACACACTCACTGACGTGTCTCATAACATCTTGTTTGAGGCCCTTCCATGAGAGCCTCTCTCTGATCTGTCTGTAGGTTTTGAAAAAATCCTGATGGCCTGCTAGAGGTGAATCATGAACTGCGGTGAGGATCTTCTTCTTAAGCCCTGAATCTAGCACCAAGTAGACTCTATCCTTGTAAAATATGACATAGTCAATGACCCTATATCGGTCATCCTGTATCTTCCCATCCATCGCCTCACAAGTGAACTTGTTCTTGGAATATTCCACTAACAAATGGGATTTCCAATCTGCTGAAATCTCCATCAAAGAACATGTCACAAGTCTCTTCGATAGTGCATCAGCCACAATTTTCTTCTTCCCCTTGACATACTCTATGTCAAAGTTGAATGCATGTACCTTTGTCACCCATTTCTGTTGGCGCTCACTGAGGTCCTTCTGCTCAATGAAATACTTCAAACTGTTGTGATCGGTCTTGACCACGAATTTGTTGCCCACCAAATATTGTCTAAACTTGGTCAAGGCATGCATGATTTCCAACCTTTCCTTGTCATAAATTGAGTACAAACTCTCAAGTTGACTAAGCTTCTGGCTCTCAAATACATTGGGGTGTCCTCCCTGCTTCAAAACTGCACCGATCCCTTCATCGGATGCGTCACACTCTAGTACAAATGGCAGGGTGAAGTCTGGTAGTGCCAACACTAGACAAGTGCCCATGAATTCCTTCATGTGATCAAAGGCTTCCTGTGATTTCTCAGTCCATATGAAGTCCCCATGCTTGGTAATATCTGTTAGCGGTGCTCCAATCTGAGAAAAACCCCGGACGAACCGCCTGTAATAGATGCACAGCCCAAAGAAGCTCCTCAATTCTATCACGTTCTTGGGCGTCGGCCAATCCAGAATGGACCTGATCTTATCTTGGTGCACGTGTACCCCCTTTTCACTGATTATGTGGCCTAAGTAAAGCATCTATGTCATACTGAACTCGCACTTCGACTCTTTGGCATATAATGACTGTGCCTCCATGATGCTCAATACCTCATCCAGGTGCCTCATATGCTCTTGCCATGATCGACTATAGATCAAGATGTTGTCGAAGAAAACCAAGACTGATTTCCTTAATTGATCCCTGAATATATGGTTCATGCAAGACTTGAATGTAGCGGGTGCATTAGTTAGCCCAAATGGCATAACCAGGAACTCAAAGTGTCCAAAATGACATCGAAATTTCATCTACTCTATGTCCTGCTCTCGGATGCTGATATGATGATATCCAGAGCGTAGATCAATTTTTGAGAAGAAAACTACCCCATGCAGTTCATCCATCAACTCATCAATGCATGGGATAGGGTACCAGTTCTTGATGTTTTTCTTGTTCAAGGCTCGGTAATCAATGCACATCCTCATGGTGCAATCCTTCTTCATAACTAAGACAATTGAAGAAGCAAATAGGCTGCTTCTCAGTCTGATGTGTACCATCGCCAACAATTCCTTGATTTCCTTCTCTATCTCATCCTTGAACCTCCTAGAATGACGATAGGGGGGGGTGATCATAGGTTTTCCCCCCTCCTCCAAATCAATGGTGTGCTCAAACCCCCTTTTAGGTGGTCTCCCTGGTGGAATTCCCTCAAAGACCTTTTGATGTCATCCCAATAAATTATTGATCTTTGTATGGTATTGTTGTCGACCTTTTGAATCCTTCTGAGTAGTGATCAAGCATTCTGCGGCATATGCTACCTCCCCATGTCTAAATATCCTCTCCATCCTCTTGGCTAAAACTGTCCTGGGTGCTCCCGTCAACATACCTCTTAGAACAACCTTCTTCTCATCTTGATCTCTGAATTCCATTTCCAAGGGTTAGTAGTTGGTAGTAATTTTTCCCAAGGTAATCATCCACTAAACTCCTAACACCACATCTATGTCTGATAGGTCAACCACATAAAATGTGTCTCTCACTGTGTAGTTTCTTAACTTCATCTCTAAGTTTGGAACTCTATCTAGACACTCCACTGTGTGCCCATATGCTACCGCAACATCAAACCCCTCAAACTCCTCTGTTTGAAGTGCCCGTCCTGATACTAGTGAAGCGTCGATGAAGTTGTGGGTGGCCCCACCATCTATCAGGGTGATTGCCCATTGCCCCTGAATAATCCCTTTGATATGGAGGGCATCATACCCGGGAACACTAGAAAGGGTCACTATGACACCTACCTTTGTTGGTTTCCTCCTGTTAGCTTGTTCTGGCAATTGTGGGACTCTTGGAGTATGGGCTCCTATTGGTGTCAGTGGTCTATGGGGAGGTTGTTCCTCTGTTGGTGCTGACTCCTCCTATGAACTAGTGGATCCATTTTCCTACTCCTCCTCCTCACTGTCCACATTGTCTGCTTCTACCTCAATATAATGAATCTCTCCCTTGCCCATGCACCTATGGCCTGGGACCCAAGGATCTCTGCAGCTGAAGAAAAGATTCTTCCTCATAATCTCTCACCTAATATCATAATCCAACTTCTCCTTTCCCTTCCATTATCTCTAGAATGGATTCCTGTCTCGATCCCTCTAGGGCACAAATGGTTTGGACAAAGTTTTAGTCTTTGGCACTAAGTCTGGCAGATCTCGAGTGCGAAGGATGGCATCCTACAAAGTGGGAGGCCTATATGCCTTCACCCATCCTCTCAAAGCCTCCATGAGTCCTTTTGTGAATAGCATGATCTGCCTGGGCTCTGATATATCTGTCACTGCCATGGCTACCAACTGAAACTTTGTGATGAACGCCTCTACTGTGCTAGTTTGTCTCAACTAGGTTAGATCCATGAAGTGTATCTCAGGATCCTTCCTATCAAACCTATCCATGAGCCTATCTATAAACTCCCTATATGAGGTGATGCAACTGTGACCCAATGTCACCAGTCCATGGTAGCACCACTCATGTGCCTCACCCTCCAAGTGTAAGGTCACGAAACTGATGGCCTTTGTCTTGGTCAACTGGTTGAGCTTGTAATACATGTCTAGCTTCTGTACCCAAGATGTGGCAGTGTATTTAGATGATCTTTCAAAATAAGGGATGGTGAGTTTCCCAACTTTTCGGATGAAATCGAGGTTATGCCCCTACTGCTATTGTGGTCCTCCCCTCTGCGACTCTCTGGGGCGGTTCCTGAGTCTAAGTCCACAGTACTCAACTAAGGTCATGTCTTGATGGAAGTCACGATCGAATGTTGCATAATCCCTCCTATACTCTGCAATGTCATTGGCATGAGTGGGTGGCCTCTGTGCTATCGGTGGCAGTGTTGCTACCGAGGGTTCCCTATGGAAACTAGGAAACAAGGGTCTGGGAATCCTACTCATAGAGGTGTATGTGAGAGAGGGTGACTAGGGTCTATTGCCTGCTCCCGAGTTCCCTTGTGCTACATGTGGTACTTATGTATCTGGGGTGCCCACTCTAGCCAATCTATCAACCACCTGTGCCAAGGACCGAGACATGGTTCGTTGACTAGCTAACATATCATTGATAACCTGCATGAAATATACCTATGGATCTATGAGGGCCTTGCCACTGACCTCTGATCATTCATATCTGTCTCCTAGCATCCTCTTTTCCTCGCGCTCAGCCTCATTCTCTACCCTTCTCTCTGCTTCTTTATGTGCCTCTTCCTCTTCCTCTGAGCTAGGAGGAAAAGGGGGAAAATCAGGCCTATGGCTTCTTTCTTGATGCCTATTGTAAGTGACATATTCGTCACCTACATGTTCACGACCCTATGGGTCTTCTGATGCACTCATTGTCTTTAGTCACAGGCTGGAAAGACTAAAGCTATGATACCACTATAATGTTCCTGACTTGGCTAGTCTAGGAAAAGATGCTAATGTGTGTATAGGATCAAAGGTTTACAACATATAACTGATCATACATATAATAAACATGACAAACGACTGCAAAGTTTGTATTATGATATCTCTGTTGATTACAAAATGGTTGAATGTGGCTGAATAAAATAACAATACTTGACTAGATCAACAAATAAAGGATCTTAGCCGGAATACAAATAAGCAACTGCAACTGAATAAAATAAAAACACTCGGCTAGATCAAAAGACAAAAGGATCTTAACCGGAATACAAATAAGGAACTAAAAGATAATACCCGAAATATGGGAGCACTGCAAAATCAATGAAGAATGATGGAAGACCTGGATGATCTTCTCGGTGACTAGGGTGTGTCTTTCAACACCCAAATCAACCAACTGGTGTCTTCCTGGAATACACTAAACTATTTCTCCTGAGATGCGCCTCTTCTCCTCAATGAAAAGTCAGAATCTACATAATGATGAATTAGGTCACTGACCCTTCCTTTATAGCTTTCCAAAACCCTAAATCATGTTGAAACCCTAATTCATTGTTGACTTCCAAAACCCTAATTCACTATTGAATTCTATTTTTATCTCATAACGACTTAAAAGCGCTTTTAACCCTTTTTAGCTCAATGTCACTTTCTGAATATAACACCTGTGACTAGAGTGACCTCTAGTAACCCTGTTTACCCGTCTTTGGCCATGGCTATAGTCTAATGAGGCGGTTTAAACCATTAAGCCTCCTCTCCGGAGCTCCTATTTGGAAAGGGACATTACCCTATGCAGTTGGATTGAAGGGCATGTTGTACCCCTCTTAGTTCTGTCTCAATTCTATCATACATGGCTGCTTATTTGGCTTCATTGTTCTATAAAATGTCCTGCGAGGCATCTGATATAGCTGCATTGATGAAGTCAAAGTCATCAAGCATGAGAACAGTCTGCAACTTAGTCTTAGTATCTTTGGACTTCTTTTGGGAAGTAGGTTTCGTTGGGGGAACCTTCCTTTTCTTATATGGATCAACCTCGTCAACAGAATCCCTCAGTGGTGTTACTTCACCTTTCTTCTATTAATATTATTTTCCATTGGTCTCTTATTTATCTACTTGTCATCACCTCCTCGTCCAGGTGTGCCATTCTCTTCACGAGTGGCCTCCGAGCTACCAATTAGTTTGGGGTCAGACAATTCTGTGGGGTCAGCAAGGATAAGGAGCTCTGCAGGCCAGTCCTTGGTTATTTCTTCTAGGTCTTCCTCTGTGAGCTTATAGTATGAATGAATCTCTTATTTACTTCCATCTGCGCGCACAGTGATATAAATAAAGTGTCAATCTATGTGGAACTTCATAAGGGGCCTGAAACAGTGTAGGGTGTTCGATGTCATACGAGGGACAATGCCAATATCCCTCTTTAATTGGAGATAGTAGGTATGGAATATTGCATTCTACTGCCATTGTTTCCCCATATTGCTCGAATAACAGAGCGTGGTGAACTTCGCAGTGAGTGGATTGAATGGCTCAATGTCAGGAAAGGTCGCACCTTCCGGCATCTCCCAAGAAGTAAACGTGATGAGCATCAACAAACAGCTAAAATGGAACTCATATCCCTGATCCTGAGCTTTGCGGCAATCCAGTTCTAATTGGTTGACTAAGTACTTTGCCCAGTTCATCTGTAGTCCTTCCACGCATTTTCCAACGAGGTCAACAACAAACCCTATGACCTACGTAGGTCTGTTCCTTCTCACTAGATTTCCTTCGATCAGCTGGCAAACCAGGCGCACTGTGCCATTCTGTATGGAAGCTACCTTGTATCCTCGCGTCCACTTTTGTACATCGCCATAGGTATATTTAATCCTCTGTGCCAGGGTGTGGTCTATAACCTTCCCTGGGTAGAAGTCTTGTGGGTCTGGTCCCTGCATACTCAATCCTGTGATCCTATGGATCAACATCAGATCGACAGTGATGTGTCTGTCTAGCCATAGATAGCCACCATGGAAGAACGACAGCGACATATTAATGCACGCATTAACCTCCTCGTGCCTTCCAAAATTTGGTATCTTCATTACATTCATGACAGTGGACTGCACAAGGTCCATAGTCCATGGTTGGGAGATTATCCTCGACTTCTTCCCCTTCTTCCTAGTCAAATACCTGTGAGGAACGATCATGTTGTAGTTTTTGCGACCCCCTAGGCTGAAGTCGCTGAATTTTAATTCCATGATCTAATCCAACTACGGTTGACCTGCACGTATCCCCTTCGGGAGGTACGCAGTAACCAGAGTGTAATCGAAGTCCCTTGGAACACTTTCATGAATCATCGTGTCGACCAGAGGTGGGATGTAGTCGGGTAGGATAGTCAGGATTAACTTCGCATTCAAAAAGTCATCTTGATGACTAGTTCTTTTCTCGGCTGCAGCTCAGGATGGTCCAGATCCACGAGTAGTCGACAGGGAGGCTTGCACGCCTCTCGTCAAGGAAGCTTGAATTCCTGCGGACATTACTTTTTTGGCCATCAGATCGATTAGGACTTCTTATACAGACCTTCTCTATGGTGTTGAGTTCATCCAACATGCACGCTCAAGATCGAATAACTCAGGTCGATGAATGAATGCTCAATGCAATAGGACAGGCGTCGAAATCTTAGTAAACACAATGCGGTAACAATGATTTCTCTTGTTGGCTCGAATACAATTCGCAAAAGTGTTCTCGGTGCAACAGTCGACGAAATAAGTAGACAGTGATGCAAAGGATCTCTTCAATGGATGAGAAGCCTTCATCAATGCAGTTATGTCCGTTATGGTGCGATCCCAATGGTTCAATGGTGAGATTTCTGGTCATAACTGTTGTTCTAACCATTCGAGAGCGTCGGTCTAATGGTGATAATGCCTCCAATGGTTATATCTCTCACCATGGTGAATTTCCATGTTGCGTTGTTCTAATATCCTGACGAAGTTCCAGTTTTGCAAACGTTTCTTCTGTGAAGTCCCCTCTGGAACCTCCTGCAACTTTTCTAGCTTTTCTCTCTTCTTACTGAGATTTCTAGCCTTTTTCTCTGTGATCTGCATCTCGATATTCCTCTTTCCATTCTGATTCTTATCTGTACTCAACATAATAACTTTGTGTTGTTGATGTTCTTTCATAGGGTTAGAGAGTAATACTTCTTCTTTGTCTAGGCTAGGTGCTCTACTCTCTTGTACAGACAAGTGTTTTAAGTCTTCTTGGGTTCTTTCAACTTCGACATCCAAATTTTTAGTCCTCAGTAGCTTCAACTGGTCCTCTTCTTCTTTCAGTAAGTGTGCTATCCTCTTAGTCATGAAGTCTCTCATTTATTGTTTTTTCTGTTCTAGGGCTTCTTCTTCTTTTCTTTGGGTCTGATTTTTCTCAATCCAAGTTTTTCCTATTAACATAGCAAATGGGGTGCTACTCTCAATAAATTTAACAACCTCAAATTCTTCCTCTGCCGAAGTTCCATGAGCACTCATAGATATCTAGGTAAGCCTTCCACACAGGGTTATCATCTTTCCTCTAAATAATCCTATTCCTCCTAACAAAGCACTCATAGCAGGCTTTCCTAAAATTTCCCAGGTTCTTTTTGTCATGATATTCACCTGTGTTTCCTCATCCAAAATACAGTCAATTTCAAAGTCTCCTATTCTTGTTTCTATGCACTCTTTTTCTTTGAAGATCTCTGATAAGTTGATATTTTTGTGATCATTCAGGGTTTCTTTCATTTCTAGTAATACATTCTCTGATTCTTTCTGGGGTTCTTCCATGGTCTTAGTTTCTTGACCTTTCTCATGGTTTTCTTGTCGCATATTCATTCTTTCAAGCTTAGCAACCATTCTAGGGAAATCCAAAACTTCATGTTTCATAGATTTACAACAAAGACAACTAGGTATTCTACCATGGAATTCCTTAGCAATATGTCTCGGTCTTCTACAACTATAACAAAGGGTTAATCCTCTTTTTCTTTTAAATTATCCCCAACCTTTCCTATACTACACACTAGGATCATAGTAGTTAACCTGCAAAAAATTATTTCTAGGATCCTGCATCCATTTGTTAGTCCAAACATTCTTTCTATGCATAGGGATAACATATCTTTCACTATTCTTATCATATCTACTCATATCAAACCTTCTTTCGTCTAACTGTGCCCTAGTTTTCAAGCTATGACAAAATTGATCAAACATACCTAGATCCATACTTTCGAAACAAAAATTTCCACTTATCTTACCTTTTCAAAAAAATTCACTGTTCTTACCTTTATCAAAGCACAAAGCTTCAAGATCTTACCTCTTTTCTTCAGATCAGACTTCTCTTCTTAGCATAGATCTTTACAAGTCACATAGGATACTATGCACTAGGGAAACAGATCTACGCACATAGCTTTCTCTTTTCTTTAGTTCCCAGCAATCACATTTTCACGTCCTAGAAACTGAACCATTTGTTGGCACATAGGAGTAGACCCAGGGTTCAATGCTTCAACAATGCACCAACAAAACCCTAACTACCGGCTTTTTCGGCAACACCTACGAAGAAGATGAAGTCTCACTCGAGGTAGAGGTACGGGTGGTTGTAGGACTCAGATGGTTGCAACCTTAGCTAGGACACAAAACTATGATTGTAACACCTTAACAAAGAACTTAGTAGTTATAATTTATTAGTATTTAGCCTTTGTTTATAGTGCAGATAAAACCTAATAACAAAGCATTGCAGTATTCATCCAGATCTAATATATTCAAGCACTAAGCATATCAACATATATCAGATATAGCATTTTATTCACATCAGTAGGAACTAAGATATCATATTCATCTAAGCATACATCATTTCACTAAGAATTAATCATATGAATAATAAAACAACCATAATGCACAAAGAAACCACAACACAGGATGTACGTGGTTCACCCCCAGCCTGGGGCTATGTCCACCATCTCTTTTTCTCTTTATTGTCTTCTATCAATCTTCTACATGCACAGAGCCACAAGATCCTACTTCGCATAGGACAGGAGATCTGCGCGCACTTTTCTAGATCTTCCTTCCCCGAGATAGGTTACAACACAAAGCCTTTACACAGTCACTTGCACCTAGAAGTGCCTAAACATGGGTAAACCCATGGTCTGACATACCCATACCCGTTACATAAGCCCAAAACCCAAAAAACCCTAAAAAAGGGGTCGAGATCCTGTGATATCCGCTTCGACTTGTGCTACACCTTTGATAGCCTGTCAAAGTCCCAAAATAGGTCAAACCTGACCAAGGATCTCCAAAACTTGGTCAAGGGAGAACATAGACCCAAATTCAAAAGAAACATACCAGTGTTTCCCTCATGATTCATGTCCTTGAAACCTATAATCTAGTTACTTAATTTGATACTGAAGGATGACCTAAATGGGAACAGTCCATGAAGATTGATATTTATTCCTTGTCGAAGAATCAAACCTAGGACTTGGTTCCCCGACCTCATGGAAAGACCATTGTGAAGTGGCGATGGGTCTACATGACAAAATTTACCTATCATGGTGTTGTTGAGCGACATAAAGGATGGCTCATTGTGAAGGGATTTTATCAACAAGAAGGAATATACTACACTAGAACCTTTGCTCATTTTGCAAAGATGAACTCAATTCAATTAATTCTTTCCCTTATTTCTCATTTTGGATGGCAGCTTCATCATATTGATGTGAAGGGTGCTTTTGTTCATGGTGACCTGTCTGAATAAATTTACATGGAAAAACCACCTAGATTTGTGATGGATTCTCATTTGGTATGTTGACTCAAGAAGTCACTTTATAGTTTGAAGAAAGTCCCCCGGGCATGATATGCTAAGATTGACAGTTTATTTCTTTGGCTAGGATTCAAATGATGTGAATATGATCAAATTTTGTATGTTCTCCACTCCAACAAAGACACCTTTATTGTTTTTTTATACGTTGATGACTTAATCATTATTGGAAATACTATTTTTCTCATATTTAGATTGAAGAAACAACTTGTTGACTCCTTTGACCTGACAGATCTTGGCACTCTACATTATTTTTTGGTCTTCAAGTATTACCACTTTGTGATGGTTTTTTTTATTTCTCAATCTAAATATGTAATGGATATGTTGGCATGTTTTAGGATGGATGATTGCAAGCATTTTTACACTCCCTTTCAATCTAGAGTGAAGCTTACTAAAACATGTCAAACACCCATTGTCGATGCTATACTCTATCGACAATTGGTCGACAGTCTTATTTATCTTACACATAGTCAACCTGATATATCCTTTGCTATTAGTGTGGTTTCTCAGTTCATGTAGGATCCTAGAGAAAGACACTAGAAAGATGTCAAATTCATTGTTCTGTATTTGAAGGTTACCCCTCAATTTGGTATCAAATATTGTCATAGTTTAGATTCGCTAGTCGACTTCACCGAATTTGAATTGGATGGTGATGAGGATAGTCTAAAGTCCACTTCTAGGTATGTGTTTTTCTATAGCAATATACCTTTGGTGTGGTCATGCAATAAACAAAAGGTATGCTCTTTGTCGACTACAGAAGCCAAATATTGTGGAGATGTTCAAGCAGGTACTAAAGTAGTTTGGATTCGTCAAATTTTGGGTGAGATTAGATTTCTTGCTCAGACCCCAATTACAATATTCTGTGATAATAAAATTTCCATATATGTTGTTGACAATCCTATTGCTCACAGTAAGATGAAGCATCTTGAGCTCCATGCTCACTATTAGTGACAATTGGTTCATGATGATGTTGTTTCTCTTGAATGTTGTAGTATTGAAGATCAAGTTGTTTATATATTCATGAAACCTTTAGTTGAATCTATAATTATTAATATCTGCACTTTTCTTGGGCTTTAGGAAGCTGCAATTATGGGGGGGGGGAGTGTTCCAATGATGTAATTTCACCTCATGAACCTTTAGATTTGTGTGCTAATGGGGGGGTGTTGGAACATGAAGCATTGATGGCTCATCACACATATTCTAGGTTCAGTCGGTCGAGAGGTATACCTACATCTGGAAACAATCAATCAAGTGATCGATCAACACACCACGCTAGTCAATCGAGTAGTTGACGTGTCTATCGGTCAGAAAATTGACCAACAATTGAAGATAATTGGGTGGTGGATCGACCAACATTGTAATCGACTACAAGTTGAGTGGATAGTCGATCAAGTTGAGTTCCATCAAGTTGACTTATCAGAACATTTTTTGTGGAATCAACTCTAACCACCAACATTTATATGTGGACAATATATTTAGGATTCTGTGGGAGTCAATTAGATATTGAGTCTATAGAAAAATACCCCTTGGGTAATTATCATTCAAATACAAAGTATTTTTAGTTTACACAATAGATCATGCAGATAAAGATGTGAAATATGCACTGTGATGTTGTGATCATAGTAATATGTGCTTAAGTGTTGTAAAAGTGTCTTTAGACTGTACCTTTGTTCTTAAAAAAAATTGTCCCTCTTTGATTATATGTAGTACTATGTTCCTTGTTTCATATTGTGTTCCATTTCATTCTTCAACTATACAGTGATCTAAATATGGAAAAATTTGTAATTTATGTTGTTTAACTTGCATTTATGAATGCATAAATGGATTTAACATCTTGAAAAACCCCTAGGGAACTCGGATTATACAAACTTAATGTAATGTCCCCCACCTATTAGAGAGGTGATGAGGAGACTCAGTGGCCTGGCCACCCCCACTAGGTCATAGTCTCACACTGAAGGGGGGAAAGTCAAGAAGTTAAAAGTTATATTTTTAAGTTGACTTAAGAA
>JZKD02S2086608.1:318419-332712 GCA_000966675.3 Picea glauca
TCTGAGGTTTATGCCAGATCGGCCATCTATTGTATTGATCTTACATTGCTCATAATAAAAAGGTCAGATCTTTTCTTGTGCTTCTACATCTTGAATATATTGTGATCTCCATGTGCACTTAAAAACTCAATAAATTAGTAGTAGTTAGTGATTCCAAGAAAGAATTTGGCTTGGGATCATTACACTTAACCACTCAATGAGCTACTTATAATGTCATGGACTAGTGTTTCTTCGTTATACAAAGGGGTAACTCTAGGATATTACACTATCGATCAAGACTAGCCATCATAGGACTTCATTGGTCACATTAACTAATATCTGACTTCAAATTAGCTCATAGCCTATCTGACAAGACAATCGATCTGGTTCAGTTACTATCCATCCTACTCACATCATGAAATTTTTTAATTTGCACTATGTTCATCCATTAATCCTTGTACTTTCCAATATCTCTTGTCCACCCACATTTAATTGAAATCTCGATACAATGTGAGCATAGTAATCCTACGACTGAAATTTTTACCCCCCTAGTTGGCATAATTGATGTATCGAGACAACGCGAGCATAATAATCCCATGACAATTTTTTTTATCCCCCCTAGCTGGAATAATTAAGGAACAAGGTTCCAAATGCACCCATGAGATAAATACTTTGATAACATGGAAATGACACATAGGTGCCACATTGGTAGGACATGGGGAAATGGTAGGTCACAATGGCTATGGTAGCATGACAACATTGGAAGTCTTTCTTGGATACAAGTAGTTTTAGCCAATACAGTGGGCTGCAGAAAAGGTTTTTTTATTGCAAACCATCCAATATGAGTTAGAATTCTGATGAATAACAGACTGTCATAAGTCCGATGAATATTAGGGCACCAAGAAAAAAATATAATGAAATTTTGAGAATTAGTGAGTAATGTTCGACCGTAAGGTTGATTTATCCATAACATTGGAACTCCTCGTTGGACTTCAACACCATATGTAGTAATGTTTCCTTGTTGTCCATGTTCCTCATTTGTTTCTATAGAAATATCACCAGCATCATATCGATTCTTATATCACTTTCTATCTCTTTTTACTATATGTGGATGTCCTTAAATCCCACTAGATTCTTGCATCCTTATGTTCTCTCACTCTACTCATTGGTTCATTTTTTCTACCTTGTCTAAACACCTTTCAACCAAGACCAACATAATCATTTTACCTTTCCAACCAATATATCATATTGTTACTGCATTTATGTTATTCTAGCTTCATAAAGAATACTATAGACTCTCTTTTAGTATACACCCAACTGAAACTTCAATGGGTCGTACACCATTGCAATTAATGCTCTTTCATTTTCATATTCCATATTCCTTGCAAACACTATCCGACATAGAGATGATTTCTTTCTCGTGTTCCTTCTTAATGTTTCCATTCTAGAATCACTTCACTTCCAATGTTACTCCTTTATTTTTCATTTATTTGTACACTTGGAAATGCACTCAACACCCTTGAAATGCACTCAACATTTCCTACATTCATTACTTATTAAAAAAAATCATTTAGTGTTATAATCTCTCCCATCTAACTTAGCATTCTCATTATGACATCCTCTACCATTATCTCTAGTTTTCCATTAGATTTGCTCAATTTTGAAACTCCTCTTCACTTCATTGATTAATTCGCTATGAAATCCAGTTCTATCCACCCAAGACCAATCTACTCTAAACAAAGCATTCTATTTCTCCATTGTCACTTTTAAAATGAATGAACTTTCATTATTCCATCCATTGAATTATTTTCACTTGTTCTTCCACTATGCATTCCGATAAAAAAAGTGGATTTCTTTCCTTGAATAATTTTAAACATAAGTTGCTAGTTCATGGATTGCAACTCATTTCCATACATTCCTACACTTTCCCATAGAGATGACTCAACCATCCCATGATCCATACATCACCTCATGATATCCTTGTTTGATTTTATGACATTCTTTGAAACCATCATTACATAGTTTCATGTCTCAATTTTCAATATTATAGGAGACTTACCTACCTCTCTATGCAGATTAGTGGCATTCTTCTCCTTATAGATTTTTCCATGCCTCTTATTCTTGTCATGGTTTCTTGGTTTAACATAATAAATAGTTGCATTGGTCATGATCCTAAAAACTCTTTTCTTTATGTATGCATCTTCCATTCCTTGGACAAATATTCTCTTGTAAGATAGAATATTAAGATCCAATACCTAAGAGCTCCAATTATAATAAATGTTTTGTATACATTTTCTCCTTCTTTATCAAGACGCTATCTTATTGGATCCTTTATCCTTTATGGTTGATCATGGAGTAAAACTTAGCAATATTCATTTGTGGCCTTTGATCATACTATTAATAATATTTGACATAACACTCTCCGCTTGAGTGTCCCTTCTCATCAACCACACCCTCTTATTAGTACTTGGTCCTTTATCATTTCTATGCTTTTTCACCTTCAAATGTTCCTCTACACCATTACAAAAGCACCACCATAAAGTGTGTGCATCCTTCCCTGCTCATATTCCCATATGATATGTACCTCTATCATATGGAATTCTTTCCCCAACAATAAAATTTCTTTGGATAAATTCCACATTCCATAGTTTCATGTTTCACTTAGGCCTAGAGGCCATGTCCTAGCATCCTTATAAAAAAACCAAATGCATATGTTGAATGTAATTTTTAAACCTATGAATTAAAGCAATGTATATAGATTCTTAAGAAAAACAAAAATTAATTAATGGCTCAGACACATAGTACACAGAGATTTACAACGAAAACCCTTAACTGGGAGAAAACCAACCTTCCTTGGTGTCGCACCTTTCAACTCTTCATTGTATTAATTTCACCATTTACCACAAAATATATACAATTTTTTTAGGTATTCCGTAGCTACCAAAACCCTAATCCCTTAATCTAGGATTAATTTATAAAACTGCTAAAAATAGAAAAATCCGCTAAAAATAGAAAACATTGCCCAAAAACAAATTTCGGGGCACTTCCCCGAACACTGCACGTAACCAAGGGGGGCCATACCTAGCCCCCCCTCGGACCCCCCTAGGAAGCGCCCGACACACACGAAACAAAGAGTGAAGGAAGTTGAGATCGTCAGATGCAGTTGTCGAATTTGACGCGCCCACAGACACACATATAAAGAATATAACACATACCCAACATTCTCCCACTTGTTGTTTTCTTTGCATACAGGGGTTGACAATATTATATAGTCAACAATCTAGGGAAACAATGCCCATTGTTACTCTACATGAGGAGAACTTTTATATGATCACAAACTTTGTCAATGAATTTGCAACATTATTCAAAGTGTCAACCTTTTCCACCAACACCTTCTTTTGTTCAACCATGTCTCTCACAAACTGATATTGAACATAAATATGTGTTGTCTTCGAATGATAAGTTGTGTTCTTTGCTAGGAATATTGCACTCTGACTGTTACAATCTAATCTCACTACTTGTTGTACCAACCCAATAATTTAACACAATCTCTATAACCATACGACTTCCTTGCTTGCACGAGTGGCTGTCATGTATTCAACTTCTGTAGTTGAGAGTGCCACTACAACCTGTCTTTTTCTCATCCAACTACTTTCTCCTCTAAATAGGTTAAACACATACCCACTTTTAGATATTCTACGATCTAGATCTCTAGCCTAGTGTGCATCAACAAAGCCATGTATGTCCACCACTCTATCCAATCCTGGTCTTCCTTGGTAGCACAATCCATAACTGACAGTGCCACAAATATACTTGAAGACCCTCTTTATTGTTTTCCAATGCTCCTTCCCTAGTTTTGACATATATCTGCTCAAAACTCTCACTACATGTTCAATGTCTAGTCTAGTACAAACCATTGCATACATCAAACTGCCAACTGCACTAGCATATGGAACATGGGACATATCCTCCTCTTCTTCCTATGTCTTGGGACACTGATTTGCGAATAACTTTACACCTATAGGAATAGGAACCTTCACCAATTTACTTCCATACATATTAAACCTCTGCAATATCGTCTCAACATATTTTCTCTGATTCAACTAGAGTTTCATGTTTGCACGATCTCTTTTAATCTCCATTCCCATAATCAAGTTAGCAGTACCGAGATCCTTCATGTCAAATTTGGAGGATAGATGTGATTTCACCCCCTTGATAGCATCCATGTTATTTCCTACCAACAACATGCCATCAACATAGAACACTACATAAATGAAGTGATTACCAACCTACTTGGAATATACATAGTGATCAGCCTTGCTTCTCACAAATCCCAATCCAAGGATATATGTGTCACAATTTTGGTACCACATCCTAAGTGATTGCTTCAGACCATATAGTGACTTCTTTAGCTTACATACCATCTCTTTCTTTCCCTTTACTACAAATCCTTTTGGCTTCTTCATGTAGATTTCTTCTTCCAGATCCCCATGTAGGAATTTTGTCTTCACATCCATCTATTCCACTTAAATATCAAAAGCAACAACAATAGATAAAATAAATATAATAGACATTAACTTGGAAATAGGAGAAAAAATATCACCAAATTCATTTCCCTCTACCTAGGAATAACCTTTTGCTACTAACCGATCTTTGTGTTTCTCCACCTTTCCTTCTGCATTAAAGTTCTTCTTAAACAACCATTTGCTACCAATATATTTTCTTCCAATTGGCAACTCAACTATATCCCATGCCTCATTCTTATCCAAGGCATCCATTTCTTCAACCATGGCCTTCTTCCATAGTTTACTATCCTCTATATTCATTGCTTCCCTGACAGTTCTATGATCATCACCAGTAATAGACAAAGAAAAATTAGAACAAAAATCAGGTGGACTATACCTTTCTGGTTTCCTTCTTTCCCTCACTAATCTCCTCAATACTGGGGTATGAGGTTCTTCTTCTTCTTCTTCATATTCTTCAAATGATTTAGATTTTGCATCATCCAACTCAAATTATATTTTCTCAGGTTCTTCTTTCCTTCGTAGGAATTCCTGTTTGGAAACATCTTTTACCTCTCTAAATACAACATCCCGACTATAAACAGTCTTCTTAGTTTCTGGGTTCCAAATCTTGTAACCTTTCACACCATCTTTATAACCAATAAAGATACACTTTTCAACTTTTTTATCCAGCGTACTCCTATTTTCCTTTGGAACATGTACATAAGAATCACAACCAAACACTCTAAGATGTTCAAGAGAGGGTTTCTTTCCAGTCCATACCTCATGTGGATTTTTATTATCCAGCGCTGATGAGGATGATCGATTGACTAGGTAACATGTTGTACCCACTGCCTCTGCCCAAAATTCCTATCCTAACTCGACACCACTGAGCATGCTCCTTTCTTTTTCTATCAGTGTCATGTTCATCCTTTCTGCAACTCCATTCTGCTAAGGTATGTATGGAGTGGTATTTTTCCTTGCTATACCACACTTTTTAAATAATTCTTTGAATTCATTTCTGTAGAATTCTCCACCATTATCTTTCCTCGATACCTTTATTTTCTTCTCTATCTGATTTTCTACCAGAGCCTTAAACTCTTTAAATTTATCAAATACCTCATATTTTTTTCTAAGAAAATAAATCCATGTGTTCCTTGAGAAATCATCTATGAATGAAACATAATACATAGATTTACCTAGTGATGGAACAGGCACAGGTTCAAACACATCACTATGTATCAACTCTAAGATCCCCTTTGTTCTTGTAGCACCAGATAGGAATCTTACTTGATTTTGTTTTCCATATATGAAATGTTCACAAAAATCAAAATCCAGAGTGCAATTAGACATACCTTCAACCATACCTTTACCGTGTAGTGTTCAAAGGCCCTTTTATCCAATATTCCCCAGTATTTTATGCCACAACGTGGTCTTCTTTCTAGGGACAGTATTGGGATTGTCTTCTTTATTTGTCTTCTCAGGGATAATATAACTATTACACCCATTAGTATAAGTTCTTCCCAACAACTTTTACATAGTTCCACATCGAACTCCCCTCATCAATATCATTTCTCCTCGTACCATCTTGCAAGTTCCCTTTCCCAATACAATATCCACTCCTGCATCATCCAACTTGCTTACAAATATTAGGCTCCTGGCTAGTTTTGGAATGTGCAGAACCCAAGGGAGAGTTATAATCCTTCCATCGTTTAGCAACAACTTAACCCTTCCAAGTCCCATGATTTTTCCTCTCAAGTCATCTCCTAGGAATACATCACCACCATCATATTTTTCATATTCATAGAACCAATCCCTATGAGGAGTCATATCGTATGATGCACCTGAGTCGATCAACCATACATCACGGTCTGCATGTGTACCTATAGATTCCAAGTAAACATCACCTCCTTCTTCAGTGGAGGTTTCCGCCTCTGTGGAAGAGGTACTATCAGATCCCTTTGGTTTATCAACCTTCTTAGACTTGCAATCTTTCTTATAATTCCATGTTTTACCACACTTCCAACATTTCCTCAAAGATTTTCTTGAAAACTTAGATATACATTTAGGTTTAGATCTCCCCCCCGAATACTTACCAGGATTCTTGTCTTGGGTCTGACCTCTTCCAAATAAAGCATCTGTGCTATGACTATCCATGCTTTTTCGCCTCATCTCTTCAGATAACAAGGATGAAACTACATCCTCATACTTCAATGTACATTGAGTGGTACTACCAATTGCTACAACCAGATTATCCCAAGAGTCTGGAAAAGAACATAACAAAGTAATACACTTATCTTATTCTGCAATCGTAATATTAACAAAGATAAGTTGACTTACCACAGTATTAAACGCATCTAGATGTTCTGTCACAGAATCTTTGTCTTCCATCCTAATATGATACAACTTATTTAAAAGAAACAACTTGTTTACCAGAGAATTTGATTGATACAAATTCCCTAAATTATCCCATAGTTCCTTGGTTGTAGATTCTCCCAAGACATTCAATAACACTGAATCTGCCAGGCAGAGTCGAATAATACTCCTTGCTCTTCTCTCCAACTTCTCCCAATCTTCCTTAGACATACCAGTAGTTGGTGTACTAGTAGTTTGTGTGCTAGTAGGTTGTGCACCAGTTGACTGTGTGCCAGTAGGCTACGTACCAGTAGGTTGTGTACCAGGATCCACAATGATCCATTGTTCTTTGTCTACAATAAGGTCCTTCATCTTGAGCTTCCATAGCTCAAAGTTTTTACCATTGAACTTCTCTATCTCGATTCTAGAAGAGCTTGCCATTCCTCTTTATACTCTCTAATCACCACTGCAAAATCTCCCACTAAAACTAGGTTTATCACAGACCTAAGATAAACTTGATCTATCAAGACCAAGTCAAACCCTCAGCAACAAAGGCGTCCCTCTAATGCCAAAAACGAGCTATGATACCACATGTAAGTTTTAAACATGTGAAGTAAATAAATGCATATAGATTCTTAAGCAAAACAAAAATTAATCAATGGCTCATACACATAGTACACAAATATTTACACCGAAAACCCTTAACTGGGAGAAAACCAGCCTTCCTTGGTGTTGCACCTTTCAATTATTCATTGTATTAATTTCACTATTTACCATACAATATATACAATGTTTTTAGGTATTTCATAGCTACCAAAAGCCTAATCCCTTAATCCATGATTAATTTAGAAAACTTCCAAAAATAGCAAAATCTACTAAAAATAACAAAAACTACCCAAAAAACAATTTTGGGGTGTTGCCTCGAATGTTGCGCGTAACCAGGGGGGGGAATACCTGGCCCCCTTGGGACCCCCTAGGAAGCACCCAATGCACACGACACAAAGAGCGAAGGAAGTTGGGATCATTAGATGCAATTGTCGAATTTGATGTGCCCACACACACACATGCAAAGAATATAACACATACCCAACATTGAAAGCTTGCAACTACTAACATATTCTATTATGGGTTACCTTTCCAATGGTTATGTTCATGCCTCAATTCGATTTCAGAGATGAGATTTATGGATTATTGAATTTTCCATTTCTACTAAACTATGCCCCTTTCTCACTGGTGTAATCTTGCTCAGAGGCCAACTTATGCCACATGTAGAGGAAACTTTGGTGAGAAATAGGAATTTTTTTTATATTGGGTGTTGATATTATTTTTTATTGTGATTACACAACAACTTTCAAATGGGTGATATAATGTTCTATTCAATTTTTGCATCAATATGGAATTATCAACTTTGTTCCTTTTACAGTTTCTCTAGACTTGGAATTTTTAGTGAAAGCTACTATCTCCCAAATGGAGCAATAATAGGAGAACTTTAGTAAGGAAACATTGTCTAGTTCATCGAGAAGGTGAAATGTCAAATAAACACTTTTTTCTAGATTTGTGATTTGTGGTTTCTTTTCCTCTAAAAATCAGAAAAGGTCTCCTTGAATACAAGATTTTGTCCTATTTTGGAATCTCCATTCCAAAACATTCAAAATTTGGCTAAAATATCCATTGTGTTTAATCATGTTTTCTCCCTTGACTTACTATAAAATTTTCATTAGCATGGGGCCTTTATCAAGGAGTACCACCCTATTCTTCAAAAACCATTGATCTACATTTTTTGGAAAACTAGAGAAGAATTGGCCAGTGGCCCTCACGGGTATCTTTGTATCCCTTCTCATTGCAGGAATACTCATGAAATTTCACATAGACCTAAGTTTTGTTTCTCTTATTGTGGCCAAAACAAGATTTTGGATCTAACTTGTTTTCTATACCATCATCTTATTGATGTGGCATGTCACATGGTTGTTGATGTCCACCTATCATCCCTTGACATGTCCATGTCACCATACCCATTTTACTTTTCATTGATGATCAAACTTTATTTCCATCTATGATCCAAAATATTTCTGCTGTCAGTGAACCAAAAGTTTCTTCCATCACTGAACCAAACATTTGTTCCATCAATTAAATTTCTTGTTTCTTCAATGAACTTCAAAATTTGTCTCATCATTAACCAAAATTTTTGTCCCGTCGGTGAATTTCAAAATTTTTCTCATTGACGAACCAAATTTCCCATAGAAGAACCAAAAATTTTATCCCATCAACAAACCATATTTTTTGTCCCATAAGTGAACAAAAAAATTTGTCTCATCGATGAACCAAATATTTTGTCCCATCGATGAACCAAAAACAAATTCCCATCAACAAACCAAATTTTTTGTCCCATTGGTGAACTTCAAAATTTGTCTCATCGACGAATCAAAATTTTATCACATCGATGAACCAAAACTTTTCTTTGACAAACTATGTTATTTTCTTCCATTGTCAATCCTATATAACTTTTACATCAATGATCACAATACTTTTTCATTGACAAATCACAAATAATTCTTCATCGATGATCATAAATAACGTTTCCTCGACAGTAAAAAATAATTATTCATTGACGATCATAAATAAATTTTACATCAACAAACACAAATAATTCTTCATTGGTGATCACAAATAAATTTTATATTGGTGAAAGAAATTTAACATAGGAATTTTTTTACGAAATTTAAAATGAATTTGGTCCTTTGATCTTAGGATTAGACAAGATCTCGGTCGTTGATTTCACCAAATTTCATGTCCTCCATGAAAAAACCAAATTCATACTTCCAAGCCAAATTTAACTTTGCAATTTGGAACATTGATGTAATTAATCATCTCTTCGATGATTGTCAACACAATTCAACTCGAATTTGCTAAGAAATTTGGGGATTTCACTCCAATTTTACCATTTTCCCTAAATTTATCATAGATTAAAAATATACAACAATGAATTTGTTAAACTTGTATTGGTCCCTGGCCCATATTGGTACTGACTTGAAACCTTCACTCTTATACCCATTTGTAATGTAACAAAATGCCATGTTGAGAAACATTATTAAACCAAATAGACATAATTCACTCTAATACCATTTAAATATGAATGCATGAAACATAATAAAAATGACTTATGAATCTAGCATGAAATTTTTTACATATCCAGATTGTTAAATCATACGCAACATTTAAATGTGTAAACATAGAATAAAACACAATAGTTAAACACATCATTAAAACAATAAATAAACATAGTGGTTATAACACTTATCTTTATGAATTTTTACACAACCGATTGAAGACGTTAGATGTTCCACCCAACCATAGGCTATGTTACTCTATCTCACTCAATAGTAGGTCACCCTCGAGGTGGGGCTATGAGTCCACAAGAATAATGCCTTCTATGGTTGGATAATTTCCACTCTAACAACCCAATACCTAGTAAATTCATGGTGACGTGATTCCTACAACAATTACAACCACCCAACTCTCTTCCCCATCAATTTTCACAATCCATGAGATAGGATTTCCTTCTCTACACCACGTTCCCTCAAACAATCCTCATCCTCTCTAGGGATATAGCATATGCCAACCAAGAATCACTTAGCTTGGGGCTCCAGGAAATCCAACTATAATAGGAGTGCTCACAACAACATTCTCACATGCTCTTGGGTAATTTCTCAACAAGAAATATTCACAAGAATGACAACCTATTTCTCAACATAAACCCCATTTCAATCTAGTTTTTTTCACACATGTATGGTTGTTTCTTCCTTCATATTACCTAACCAGGTTTTTCCTCTCTTTCTCCTTCATCCAAAATACGCTCTCCCCCTCTACTCAAATTTTCTCTCTTTTTTTCCCATGCATATTTTGACTCTCAAAATTCCTAAAAATGATTGCACTCATCCCATGCTATCATAACTAGGTGAGATTAATATTTCACCACCCCGTATATTCATTCATTGATAAAATTCCCATCATGAATGTACTTATCCCATGCTTTAATAACTAGGTGAGATGACTCTTCTACCAACATCTCACACGCATTCAATCATTGGTTTTAATAAGTCAAACAGGGTAATTAGCTAATGAAAGTATGATTTATGAATGTGGCATAGGATTCAAGGCATGTGGGATTTCCCTTAAACCCCCATTTAGCCCCCTTTCTTGTGGAATCATATCCCTCCATGATTCTATCCTTATGCGTGTGCATTCAGTGATGTATTTTATTTTTATTACTTCCCATGCATAATTTTTACATGTTACATCACTTGGCCCTTGACCATTCATCATATATACAAATAAACATTTCTAATTTAGGGATCAAAACTGAGGTGTTACATCTTCCACATCGTACAAATTAGATCTTATTTCCCTTAGTCATTCAAGGAAGAAAATATTACCCTTTTTGAATTCATAATTTGTTCAGAGATATAATCATAACTTATGTTTATAGGGATATCAATTAATTTAACCCTTTGCAAGGGAATCCCTCCCCACTTCAGGGATGATTTTAAGGATGGAAATTTATTTTAAAATGTAGAAACCTTGGCAAATCTTACTAATCCTTCATATGCCAACTATAGATGTTTGGTGAATGTTTTGTAAAAATATTCAAATTTATAAGGATTTTATATAGTTTATATAAAATTTTGGAGATTTTTAAGGTAAAATAATTTTGTCCTTTAGAATTTGGGTGAATGATTTTTAGAATAGGGAATCGTTTTTTGGGAAAAACCATGGAAAATTAGCCCATGAGTGAAATTTAGCCCCTAAAATCATCCCTTCCCCCCTTCCCCCCACTTGGAAATGTTGGTGCCCCTTATATTTCAATATTTAATATAGGAATGCTAGTTCAGTTTTTATCCTCTCCAAGTGTCCTCAATGCCCCTAATGCTTCTCAAGTAAGCACTTTATATAAAGGGAATTAAATCAATTTTACCCCTTTGCTTCCCCACAATTTAACTTGGTTCCACCTCCTTCTGCCTCATCAAGATAAAATATAGTTTCCAATCTTAGCAAAAATAGTAACCAAAAGTCCAAATGTTAAAGGAGAAAGAGTAAGAAGTGAACCCAAGAGAAAGGAGGAAACTCACCAACCAATATGAATAATACTAGGGGCACACCCAATGTTGAACAATCTGTGAGGATACAAAATTAAGTTTCCTTGTAAGAATTTACAAAACAACCATTTTGCTAATATTTTCCCTACCATTATAGAGGTACATAGATCAAGGTCTCAAATATCCAATGGTCCCAAATATCCTATGGTTCTCTAAATGTGTGATGTACCAAATAGAAATATTCAGAGCATAAATCATAGATATTACTCAGATATGTTGTAGAAAGGAATAAAATTGCATTAACAATGGACAATATGAGAAAAATATTATCTTTATTGATATGGAAGCTATGTTCACTTGCCTCTTTGATGGGGAAACCTCTAATAGAGAATATCTCAAATTACAAATGATTTCCCAAGACACCTCTTACAATTCTCCTATATCTTTATATAACACTTTCTATCCCCTAAGAACATTGTAGAGAATGAAATTTCTAGTAGGTGGAACCTTCTAGTAATCCTTCTTACAATAATGTTCACACTACTACATAGGAATTATTTACTAATGATAGCCTCAATACATAGAAATGCATAGTAATCTATCTACTAAGGGAGTTAGGGAGGTTAGGTGTTGTTACACCTCATATTCTCTGCAATGTACCCTACATTTTTTCACATGATGTGATCACTTTGATGATCCCAATGTGTGATGATTTCCTTGTATGTGGCCATGATGTAATGACTGATGTACAAGTGTTGGTTAGTGGATTTACCATATCCCCTTAGGTGGATGGTCGTGGAATCTTCTTTTAGTCCCCATTCTTAGGGTGTTTTGTTTTATTGCTTCGACTGACTATACCTTGGAGGTTGTAACTCCCTTTTTTATCGTACAAATAGATCTGTGCAGACATAGGCCAATATCCCTAGACTCGGAAACCAAGACAAGAAAAAAAAAGAAAGAACATAGAACTTTCTCTAGTTTGACATAATCAAATTACCAATTAGCAAAAGATTCATACCTTGTAACTAACGATTGTGCTCGCTAGTTGTATCTTCCAGTTGCTTTGTTGTGAGAATTATGTATAATAACATGCAAGAGACACAAACCAACACAGGTGTGTTGGAAATATGGCTACAACAGAGATGACGCAGACTGTCAAGGTTGTCATTGATGGCAATCGGTTGGTTATGGAGCATGCACAAGAGAACTAGCAGAAGAAGCTAGATGATGACAGAGCAATATCCAAGTGGGGATGTTGAGATTGGGTTCCTCTTAGCGATTTTTTCTACAAGAGGAGACCCATTGTGTTAGGTTAGTCAAAGAAAAAAAGGGGAATAAACCCAAACCCACTTGAAATGGTTGAAGGGCGTTAGGTTATTCAAAATTGATTCAAGCGCCATAAACTCATTTTGAAATGTTTGAAGAGCGTTAGGTTATTCAAAGTCGATTCAAGAGCCCCCATTGAAACATAAACAGAGGAAATGGCGAAGATAGACGCGACCCATTTGGCATTCCCGTTCAGCCTTCGCCCATGGGGATCTTTGCTAATAAAACCAAGAAGGATACGTCCATTGCCTGTTGTCTCTCCCTTAGCCACGGCCATGACTAGCAGAAGCATCAAGAAAAGCATGAATGATGCCATTCACAACGCCCTTGGGTTACCAATCGTTTTTTAAGAAAAACATGAATGATGCCATTCACAACGTGATTGGTGTGGCCAGCATCAAATGGATATAATGCACAATCAACGGAGCTTAACATTGCTAAATCTAGAGTTTGGCGGGGGTCCTTCATCTGCTTTGACAAGTCTGGAAGATTTTTCCAGTTGGGTGTCTCTAATCACTCTAGACGGTGGAAGGAATTTCAGTCTAAAATTAGACTGGCAGTTAAGACAGGAAGAACACAGCGTTGCATGATGTGGCATGCGTAGAGGAGGCATGCAAAGAGCCAGTTCAGAAAGTCAGGGAGAATGCTGGCATGCGAAAAGAAGAAGAAAGAATGAAAGAAAGGGAAACTACAGTTGGAGTTGAGAAAAACAAGGAAAACCTCTGCATGTGGAAAAACAATATAATGCACTGGAACCAAGACAAAAGGGTAGTTGAAATGAGAGAGAGAGAGAGCTCTGAATGTGAGAAAAGGAAGAGGAGAATCTGAGTGATAGAGGAGAAGCTGAGAATGGGCTGCAGAGGACAGTGATGCAGAGCAACAGATCAGAGACAATGAAGAAGGCATAGTAGATCAGCAGAAAGGAATCTGAAGGTTGGTGCCTTCACTTAGTTGGTGCTGAAGTAAAAAGGAAGTCGGTGCTTCCACCCAGTGGGTGCTGGGATTCTGTGGGAGTTGGTGCTCTCATCCAGTTGGTGC
>JZKD02S2086608.1:351031-377002 GCA_000966675.3 Picea glauca
ACACAAGGAAATACACACATTACAAGTCATTGGTCACATCCTCTGAGGAACATTTGGGTTTCTTTTGCACACATGACACATCGAGGATATTAGAAAATTCATTTTCTTTCTTCACTTTTGGAGATGCCTTTCATGTAATTTTAGGGTTCGCCCAATTTTTTGACATCGTTATTGTTGTTGGGGGTTTTATGACCTTTTTTTGACTTGGAGGGTCACTCCTGTGGTTCATGGAGGTTCCTTGACCTTAGATATGGACATGATCATACTTGGGACACATATTTCAAGGATTTGTGGACATTATTTGAGCATTCCTTAAGCACATTTTGTGGAGGCCATCCCCTTTTGAGGTCATTATACACACTTTCATGAGAACATTCCACTTGGAGGAGAGAAACATTGGATATTTACTTTGTTGGTAGGATATCACACCTTGTTTTCAGGCCTCCACATCATCCTTTTCTTGGAATGTTGTACTTAGAGAGAAATTGGCCCCATCTTTTGTGCAATCCTCTTCTTTAATGAGGGATTCTATCATGTAAGGAATATTTTCATTGTAATTTGACTTAGTCTCTAAGTTATGTGGATGAAAATTCACTTTTATTGTATTTCCTTAAACTAGATTTAGGGAATAAATAATGGGAAGGAGTTGTGAGCCTCATCTATGAATAAAGGCCCTTATCTCATTCAAATAATTTTGATTATACGAGTGATTACTAGCCTTGAGGCACTAGTCTCTAACTCTAATCCATAAACATTGAATAACCAATTCTTAGAGGGGCATACTTCTTGACCCCATAAGCCCTAAGTGGAGAAAAGGCACTAAGATTAACTCCCAACAACCAACCACAAAAACACTAAAAACTTAAATTATTTTCTTTTATGTCATATAAATATAAAAATAAATAAACAATATACCGTCAAAAAATATTTATTTCTTGTCTGGTGCAAAGTTAACGATTTTCTTTCATTTTCTAGACATTTTTGTCCAAAGGTTTATGGTAAATTTGTTATCTTTAATCCTAATCGGGAAAAGTATCCCCACAATTTTTTCGTTAAAGGTTTTATCTGTTAATGTTTAAGCCATTATTATAGTTCTTTGCATTTCAATATATAACAATAGCATAAGATATAATCACTGAGAAATACACAATCACAAGAGACACATCATTTATCCTAGGAAACCCTCATGGGGAAGAAAACACAACAAAACTTCCTTATTATAGATAGTCAATACAATGCCAAGAGATAACTCAAACAAATACATAAATTCCTCTCCCAAAGATGCGCCGCTCTCTCTCTCTCTCTTCTCCAACTGCAGCTCCGAAACTTGTCTCTCAATGAACGAGTGAGTGTGTGTCTAAGTGAGGCGCTAGCCTCCTTATTTATACAAATCTGGCAGGTGTGAAAGTGTCTTTTCATTGGCAGGGCTGACTTCTTCTTTTGGGTGGTTATAACCACCTTTATTATATTTTGGGGCCTCTTTGATATATTTTGGGGCTGAATTCTTCTTTAGCCTATTACAATTACATTATGACCAATCCGCAAAAGGGGATTTGGTCTTTTACAATAGCCGACATGATCAATCCACAATGAGGATTGATCCAATGAATAATATATCAAATAATAATCAGAATACACTTTGGAGTTACATTATTTCAACACACCCCCTTAACAAGAAGGGTATTCTTCAACAACATTAGGCGAGAGAGAGGACTGCATCATCAACAACATCAGGACATCATTATCAATATCATCTTGGAACACTAACTGTCGTATATAAAAATCATCGGAAGTTTTCTTCATCGACAACATCGTCATTCTCAAAGAAATACAATCATCATCTACATCAATATGGATTAGTATAAAACTAATACATCATCATCACAGCACGAGGCTGGCTCATCATGATAATATTGGACTGGATTTACATCACAGCTGTAAGGCTGGAAGCACAATACTCGTCTTTCTTTACGTCATAACTATCAAGATGGAAGCAAGATACTAGACTGGCTTTACGTCACAACTATCAAGCCGGAAGCACATTACTAGTCTCATCTCAACGTCTTGCTTTACGTCACAACTATCAAGATGGAAGAAAGATACTAGACTAGATTTACATCACATCTATCAAACTGGAAGCACAGTACTAGTCTCATCTCATCGTCTTGCTTTATGTCACAACAATCAAGCTGGAAGCAAGATACTAGACTGGCTTTACATGACATCTATCAAGCTAGAAGCATGGTACTAGTCTCATCTCATCATCTTGCTTTACGTCACAACAATCAAGATGGAAGCAAGATAATAGACTGGCTTTATGTCACAGCTATCAAGTTGGAAGCACAGTACTAGTCTCATCTCATTGTCTTGCTTTACGTCACAGCAATCAAGCTAGAAGCAAGATACTAGATTGGCTTTACATCACAAATATCAAGATGGAAGCACAGTCCTAGTCACATCTCATCTCATCACTGATCCCCCTTTTGAGGAAGTTCCTTTCGGACTATACAAAGATTATATCGAAAGTTATCAAACTTTACATGAGATAGAGGCTTGGTCAACACAACAATAACATGTTCATCCATGCTAACGTACTGGAGCTTTATGGCTCCTCTCTGCACCATGTCACAAATGTAATGATATCGTATCTCTATGTTCTTCGACCTATCATGGAATATAGGATTCTCTGTCATATTTATTTATCTCTGGTTGTGACATAGGATCGTGGTTGCTTCCATATCTAGGTCAAATAGACCGGTCAACAACTTTAGAATCCATATAGCTTCACAGCTGGCAGAACACGCAACAATGTATTCTGCTTCCGTTGTGCTGAGAGCAATGTTGGATTGCTTCCTACTCTGCCATGAGATCATAGTTGATCCCAAACTGAAACAACATCCTGAAGTGCTTTTCCTGTCAGAAAAATTTCTTACCCAATCTGAATCAGTGTATCCACTCAATGTGAAATCATGATCTCCATCATAACTGAGACCACAATCTAATGTACCCTTAAGGTACCTCATCACATGTTTTGCAACCACTAGGTGAACTTGTTTGGGTTCTACCAGAAACTCACTCAAGGTGTTCACGGAAAAACAAATATATGGTCTCATGTTCATCAGGTACATCAGCGATCCAATAATCTATCTATACAACGTGGCATCAATCAATTCTGATGAAGTATCAACCAATAGCTTCAACTTTGTTTCCATGGGTGTATTCATGGACTTGCACTCTAACATGTCGAATCTCTTCAAGATTTCGACTGTATACTTCCCTTGGTTAAGGAATATCCTCTCTGGACTCTGCCATAGCTCAAGAGCTAAGAAATAATGCATTAGGCCAAGGTCTTTCATCTCAAATTCCAAGGTGAGTCTCTTCTTACATTCAGTGATGAGATTTTCTTCTCCAGATAAGAATAAGTCATCCACATACAACAATAATACCACTAGCTCATCGTTCATAACCTTGAAGTAGAGGTTAGAATCTACTTTACTCTTGGTAAAGACCAAGCTTGTCAGGAAACTGTTTATCCAGCCATACCAAGCTCTATGATCTTGCTTCAATCCGTACAAGGATTTCTTCAACTTGCAGACATGAGACTTCCTGTATTCAACTTAAAATCCTTGAGGTTTCTCTATATACACTTCCTCTTCGATGACACCATTTAGAAAATGTGTCTTTACATCCATCTAGTGTAACTTCCAATTCATCTTAGCTGCAAGGGCTATGATGGTCATGATCGAAGTGTATCTGGCTACAGGAGTGAATGTCTTATCATAGTCACTGCCTTCTTTTTGGGAAAAGTCGTGAGCGACAAATCTTTCTTTATACTTCTCAATACTTCCATCAGCAGGATGTTTTATTTTGAAGAGCCATTTGGAAGATACCACATCCTTAATTTTAGGTCTGGGAAATATTTCCCATACATCATTCTTTATTATGGATTGGTATTCCTCTATCATGGAATCTGCCCATTCTTTCTTCTGAATGGCTTCTTCAAAGCAAGTAGGCTCCTTCTCTAGGAAATCACACACCAAAGTTGTATAACTGGAGAATGGATTTGGTTTTTTCACCTGTCTCGTATTTCCTTTAGGAACACCATACTTATCTCCATCTTGAATAATCTCTCTTTCCCAAGCAAGCTTTCTCTTATGAAAGATCATCATTTGAGGAGGTTCTTGAAATTATACTATGTCATGATCTTCTAGAATTTGCTCATCAAGGGAATTTACGACTTCCCTCACTGGTTCTGTAGCTCTGGGAACCTCCCTCACTGATTCTGCAATTCTGGGGATCATGGGTTCCTCTTCATATACTTCTTCAAGCTGGCATCTTCCTGATTTCTTGAGAATTTCATCTTCATCGAAGGTTAGATCCCTACTGATCTCAATGTGATGGTGACCTGGTATATAAATTTTGAAGGACTTGGAGACCTCACAGTATCCCACAAATATTCCCTTATTTCCTGAAGGTTCCATCTTGTTTCTCTTCTCTTTCAGAATATGTATAAAAGCTGGGCAACCAAATATTTTGATATGGCTTACCTCTAGTTTCTTTCCGGTGAACATCTCTTACGGGGTATTGAACCCAAGTGCACTATGGGACAATCGGTTTTGCACATATACGGTTGTGATTTCTTCTTCTTCCCATAAGAACATAGGAAGATATTTATCGTGGATCATGGTCTTCATGGCTTCCATTATTTTTTTGTTCTTCCTTTCAGCTACACTGTTTTGTTGAGGATTATAGGGAGTAGTGAGTTCCCTCTTGATCCCAACATCTTTGAAGAAGATCACAAACTCTTTTGAGGTGTATTCTCCTCCATTATCTGACCTAAGTATCTTGTTATTTATTTTAGAAAGATTCTCTATCAAGTCTTTGACTTCCTTGAATTTGTTGAACACTTCGTCTTTAGATTTCAAAAAATACACCCAGGTCTTACGAGAATAATCATCAATAAATGATACATAGTATACATACCCACTAATGGAGGACGATGGAATTGGGCCACACACATTTGAATGAATGAGTTCTAGGACTCCTTCTGCTTTGTTGTCTCTATTTGAAAAAGGGTTCTTGATTTTCTTCCCTTGTGCACATCCATTGCATATGCCTTCATGGTCAGCCTTGAGTTTTGGTAAACCTATGACCACTTTGCATATGTATGGTAGTGCCTTCTAGTTAATGTGAGCTAATCTTCTATGCCAAAGTTCACATGGATTCTCAATGGCGTGGGTCATGGAAGCTTCTGAGTGACCCTTTAGCTTATACAAACCATTCTCTTCTTTTCCAATGATGATTGCTTCTTTTATGGTTTCTCCTTTAGCCCATGTAAGAACTTATCCATCTATAAAGGAAACTCTGAAGCCTTTATTTTCTAAAGCTGAAATGGAGAGTAGGTTCTTTGTCAAACATGGTACATAGAGTACGTCCTTCATCTTCATAGAATTTCCTTATTTAAGCTTGTAGTTTGATTCTCCCACTCCCTTGATGGGATATTGGTAATCATATCCAAGTGTCACTTTGTGAGAAAACTTCTTTTCTGAAATACAAGAGAGAATGTCTCTTTGACCTACCATGTGCTTTGATGCACCACTATCAATGAGCCAAGTGTCCTCTCCAGGTGTTACCGATCCCGAGAGGGCCGAGATTAAGACATAGTCTTTGATTTTCTCTCTTATCATCTTTCCGGGTGGCTCTTCATCTTAGACTGCATGGGCATGGTGCCTCTTATGTTTCCTCTTATATTCTTCTCGCCTTGTTGGACAAAAATTTGCAATGTGTCCCATCTTGTCACAATGGTAGCATTTTACAGATGAGTAATCTCTTTCCTTTCGTTGTCCTTTCTTCTTAAATCTCCTTGGATGAGATTCTTTATTATTGAATTTGTTTAGGGGTTGAGACTCTTTTTAAGTCTCTTTGTGGAAGTAGGAATTCTTCCTTCCTCCTTTAGTGTGAGTATCTAGGGCTTGATCATCATCTCTTGCTAGTAACACTTCATGATTAGCTACTCTTGTCTCTTCTTGAATGCATTCTTCCCATAGACCATAAAACTTTAGTTTCTCCATTCTGGCACAAATCGTTTGGATGAATGCATCCCAATGTCTTGTGAGGCCATTTAGGGTCATCATTATAAGTTCGTCTTCATCTATAGTATCTCCGATTTCTTCTATTTATTCTTTGAATTGGGATATTCTGGAGAAGTATTCTTGGATTGATTCTCCCTTTTGCATTCTTGTATTCTTGAGCTGAGTTCTAAGATTCATATTCCAATTTATATTATTTCCTTCATATAGTCTGTATAGGTCATCAAACATTTCTTTCGAAGTCTTCTTTGATGACACATAGGGAATCAGGTGATCTTTGATTGAATCCACAATGATTCTTTTGGCCCTGATTGTGTCCTTTTGGTGCTTTTCTTTTCCTGCAACATCGTCGGGCTCTGACACTTCTTATTTGATGAATCTTGCTAAATCATTCTCTTCAAGAATGAGGCCAATCCTATACTTCTAGGCACATAATTTTTCCACGCCTTCTAGCTTGTCAACAAGCTTAACGCTTACAGACATATTTTACCTGAAGCTGGGAAAGTGTCCAAAAAAGAAAGTGCTCAAAATCAAATTCTGAACATACCAGGAGGTGCGCTTGGCTGAGGCGAGTATCCTGGTGTGCTTGGATCTGAGAAAATCCAAATTTTACCCCTCCAAACTTGATCTGTGGATTTCTGGACTGGTGCTTCTGGTTTTCTGGTACCTCTGGTACTCTGGTACTTCTGGTACTCTGATTTTTTGGTACTTATGGTACTTTGTGAAACTAGGGTTTCACTTTTCGGGAGATCTAGCCACTGAAAATTCGCATTGAAGGTGCCAAAATGATCCTTGAGGGAGGGCGCACTTTTCTAGATGGATTTAGGGTTGAAATACCGCACCAAAAAAAATCCCTAATTTGCATGTATGGCAACAATGATGTTTTTCAGTTTTCTCTTGTGAAAGATGCTCTCTTCAGCTTGGCTCTGATACCATGTTATTGTTTAAGACATTATTATAGTTCTTTTCATTTCAATAGATAACAATAGCATACGATAGAATCATTGAGAAATACACAATCACAAGAGACACATCATTTATCTTGGGAAACCCTCATGGGGAAGAAAACCCAGCAAAACTTCCTTATTATAGATAGCCAATACAATGCCAAGAGATAACTCAAACAAATACATAAAGTCCTCTCCCAAATATGTGCCTCTCTCTCTCTCTCTCTCTTCTCCAACTACAGCTTCAAAACTTGTCTCCCAATGAACAAGTGAGTGTGTGTCTAAGTGAGGTGCTAGCCTCCTTATTTATACAAATCTGGCACGTGTGAAAGTGTCTTTTCACTGGCAGGGCCGACTTCTTCTTTTGGGTGGTTATAACCACCTTTATTATATTCTGGGGCCTCTTTGATATATTTTGGGGTCGACTTCTTCTTTATCCTATTACAATTATATTATGACCAATCCGCAAAAGGGGATTTGGTCTTTTACAATAGCCGACATGATCAATCCACAATGGGGATTGATACAATGAATAATATATCAAATAATAATCAGAATACACTTTGCAGTTACATTATTTCAACATTATCTAACATTTTGTGGGATGATTTAAGAGGTTAATCAATTCTAGAAATTAAATTGTAGCAAAGAAAATTGGAACTAGTCAAACCCTAAAGCTAGGGTTTAACCCTAAAAGGTAAATTTTAACCCTATCATGTAACATTTTAACTTTTGTATTGTTTATAAATCATACATAACATTTATAATGGTGAAATTTGTCTCCTAAGTGTTTCATAGTTGTTATTTTAGATTTTCGATATTTTTGGTGAAACCCTAGGGGGATTCACCACATCTCTTTGCAAGTTTGCACTAATGCATGGCTATGATTCATTTATACTTGAAATAATTCATTGTTGGGATAATTTTACATATTTTATTCATTTCCCTAGCCAAATTACCAAAGGTTTATCATTACAAGTGCTTTTAGGCACTCTTGGGGTGCTTTTTCTCACCCAAAATCTACATTTTCTGCATTATTTATCATACATCAGATTTTGGAATTTATGGACAGCAGAAATTTGATGCATTTTACAACACATAATCAGGATTTAATTCATGTATATCATTTTTTCTTGGTTTGTGTGATTGTATCTCACTCTTGTATGGTAAAAGGTACTTGTTTCTTCATCCAAAAAGTGACATCATAGTCATGATTTATATTTTTATAGTAGCATATTTATTTCATATATCATCACTTAATTAATAATCTCCTAACCCTCTTTATATTTTAGTAGTTATTTCCCTATTTCTATATGAATATTCTCAAGGAATTTTCCTATGACATTGGCACGGGTCTATCTAACTATATATCGAGGTGTGTGTTTTGGAAATGACTTGTATTATATGCTACCCCGTGGTACTATACAAGTTCATTTTCTTTGATTGGGATACCCCCTGTAGCTTCAAGGATCTATCCTATAGTGAAGGGAAACAATTCTAAGGTGAGAGTGGTGAATTTCCCATGTGTTTATCCCCATTAGCACCTCTACAAAGGTTGCTAGTTTAGATGGTCACCTTTTTTGGTTCCGCTACCAACAAAATCCTTGTTTGTTTATTTTTAGATACAAAATTATCCATCAAAGGCTTGAAAAATTTTCTAGTATCCCTTGGGTTGTGGATAAGTTTTCTTGTGTTTGTATCGTGATGCGATTATTGTTGTTTCTAACTTGATTTCTATCACATGGTAACTGATTCGGATTATTTTCGGCACAAAATGAGAGCGGAGATATAATAAAGAAATGTACAGAGATATGCCAGATATTCAATAATATAACAGAGATCTATCAGATATATAACCATAAACACCGAGATTTAGTAATACGCAATTTCTATTAATGAGTGAAATGTACAAAATTGTAGAAATACAGAGTGAAAGTCTAGATAGAATGGTGACAGCTTATCTTTGAGAAGAGATGTGATGGCTACGCTCATTCACCAGAAGATGATTGTTACAATGAGGCTCCAAAATAATTTTCTAACATAAATAAAATATAAAACCCTAACCCTGAAAATTGAAAATCCAACAGTTTTGTGTACCCCATTTTGGGTAGTTTGGTGTATCAACTTCCCGGGGGCGTAACTTTGGCATACAATATCCATTTGGGGTGCATGATAGCTCGTTGAAAAGGTATAAAAAAGAAGCTTCATTTTGGGAGATGAATCAAAGCCTATGTCCATTATTGAGGTGTCTGATCATGAAAAACACTATTTAAGCCCTCAAAATGGCCCCTAAAGTTTGGGACCTAAAAAAACTACTAAAAATAGTAAATTGCCAACATATTGTTTTGAGCTAGTTGGAATAGGTGGGTGGCCACTGATATCCACCTGGATCAATCCTCCCTCCTTCGGAAGAAATGGTCTCCATTGCATTGAGTTCCCAGGGGAGAGGGAAAAATGTTTGTTGAATCTGAATCTTGGTGAGTTGCTTGCCTTGCTGGAGAAGTTGCACTGCTTAGCTTATTGAATATTATCATGAGCCTGTTGTTGGTGGGGTTGAATATAGTCAACCAACCTGTTGTATATTGGATTGACTAGGAAGTGTGTAGGTACCATTGTAGGTGACGAAACAATATCTTCTTTCTCTTCTGCAATATGATTCTATTGGAAAGAAATTTCTTGGGCCAAGGCTGTAGTGGTTGCAGTGTCCTTCTATTCACCTCTTGAATAGATTGTGAAGAGGATGAATTTTGCAGTATGAGAGATTACCTTGCAGTACTAATTTTGTGGGACAATAGTCAGAACTACTTCTGATATCCTATAGAGATGACCCCCCATAGTAACAATGACATTACGGGGTCGAGACTCATAAATAGCATGGCGCTTCCACATATATCGTTGGACCAAATGAAAATCATAGAAATCCAGTGGGGAAACATCACATAATACCTCGTCCTTGAAGGGTTGGATGTTGTATGACAATCGACACTATTGGTTGACACATAGATCTCGTCCCTAGCAAAGCCACCCAATGTTGTATTGTTGCAGGTGTGGTGTTGTCAACAATCCCAACTATTTGATGACCTCTACAGAGATGAGGTTCTTCTAGATTTCGTTATCAACAATAAAATGCATCGGGGTCCCCTTTAATCACATCTGTGAATGAAAAAGGTGCTCCCCCTCTTTAGGATCTATTGGTTCTTTTGGTTGAATTGTTGCAGTCGTGACAGTAGCAGTGGGGTTTTCATTGATAATATGTCATCTCCAATTATTTTTTGAATCAGATTATGAATCAGGGTTCAACTCATTTTCTTTGATCTCGGACACCAATGAGTGTTTTGAGTGACATTCATGAGTTTTGTTCCATGGGATTTTTTTGAAATCACACCACTTTCCAGTGTCTTTCTTTGTCTTTCCATTACCCTTCTTTTCATGTGGCTTGGACTGGTTTTCTGGAGGATGGTTGTTAGGGTCATCTGTACCATACTTTGGTTGTTGCAGATTTGCTGATGCGAACTCCCGTTTGTTATGGTGCCTAAATTTCTACTTGATTTTGACAACATATCGGTAGGCAGTTCCTAGTGATAAGATTTCCAGGAAATTCATTTCGTTTCGGATGTACCTATGCAAAGCCCCGTTGTATTTTAGAACCAGATGTCACTTGGGTTCTTTGATACCTAGCTTGGTGCGCAAGGTATGGAATTTTTTGGGCTCCAGTTTTGTCATATTTTCTGCCATAGAAATACACTCATCATTACACCTTCTCCCCACATTTTGTCAATAATATATCCCTAATTACACCATAAACCTCAATTATCTCTTGTTATTCATCCTATGTGGATAATACATAATTTTCCATATTTTTAGTGATTAAAAGGATGATTATACAATAGTTTTGTAATGATGGTTTAATCCTATGTTTCTATGTCCAAACAATATGTTCTCGCACTAGAATTCATCTGGTACCCATACTAGAGGTCATCTAGTACTCACACTCCAAGTCATCCCATACCAGAAGGTTCTACAGTCAACTGGTACCTACACATACATCTGGTACCCATACTCCATGTCATCAAGTACTCACAATTCATCTCATCCAGTACTAGAATGTTCCAGAAACCATCTGGTACCAAAATGTTCCAGGTCATCCGGTACCAGCATCAACAATCGTCCGGTACTAGATTATAGTCGAAAATTTGGCATGCTTCTAGAGGAAAATTGGGGACATGGGTTTTTTCTAGGATGATGTCTACATGCGAACAAGTGTGTCATAATTCATCCAGATCGCACGTGTGGACCTCATACTCAGGGGGAACAATTCTTCCAAAATTGATAAAAATCTCACATTGTCAACTTGTGCCTCGATTTCCATGTAGATGGTATCATATCTAGAAATTCTAAGATATGTGTTTTGTCTAAAATATCAAAAATTGACTAAAGTGTGGGTGAATGTTCAAAATTCGAATGAGTTTGGAAGATATGGGTGGATCCCTAACTCGAATCTCCCCAAAATACAATAAAACCCATATTTTTGTGATTTCATTCCAAAAATGTAAAATTTGAAATCTGAGCATTTAGATTCAGTCCCATCCTCTCTTCAATGATTTTTATGTATAAATAATAGTGCTAAAAGGTTGATAGGGGTAGCTATTATTGTTTTGTAGTGGAGGAGATCTATTCATTGTTGTGAAGAAGATTGAACATATGGAGGAGTGTTTGTAATTCCTTGGTGTTTTCAGCTAATAAAAAGAGTTGTTCATGTACATGGTGTGGATTAGTCCTTAGTACTATAAACTTATTCCACAACACATGCCAATTTTGGAAGGGCCCCCATCCTTTGGTATGTGTTGTGTTGTTTTATAGATAAGGTAGAATACTAGATTTACATTTTTTGACAGTCTTTAGATTAACATTTTATATTATTATTTGTTGCATAAAGAAGTTTTGTTGAGGTTATTTATCTTCATACATATTTGATTATTATTTTCTTTCAATTTATTACATTTCGATTGTGGTCTTTACATTTGATTTGAAAACTAAAACTCAGAGATATTACCCTTTGATTGTATGCATTTAGAAATTCATATGATAGGGTAGGCTTAATGATTTTCGAAGTGTGGTGTGTTCATTTCAAAAACACAAGAAATACAAAGTGCATTGATTCATATCGTTGCTTGAATATTTATGATATAAACTATTTGATAAAAAGAGCATAGGATCTAACTAACCCTGACATTCTAAATAAATTTTGGACAAAAATGAATACAAATATGTGTGATGCGCATAAAACATTTAGAATTGAATATCATACACTCTTAGAATTGAAGATTTGTTCTGTATTGAATGGTAACTAAATTAATAAGCAGGGTATGTGCTTAACTCATTTCACTTGAAGCATGGTTTATGAGTTGAAAACTTCCTTAGGATTTTAGAGTTTCTTTTACATATTTTTCCTTGTAAAGTTGCTTTGCTTTTGCAATTATTTTGGATTTGTACTTAGCTTTGTTTCTACACTGGTTTCTTATTTCAGTTTGTGTTGTTTTTTGTACCAATTGTTGTTTGGTGTGGATTTAGATTTTGTAGATTTCTCTTTTTTAGATATCCTTTTTTTCTAAACTTAGTTTTTCACTTGCACCCACAACACCTCATTTGATTTCTCCTATTTCTATAGATTAGAAAAGTTTTGAAATAATTAGGAAATATTTAATGTTGATTAGCATTGAATGATTTTGAATTTCTTATAGATTCAATCACCAACGAAAATATTAGAGGTCTAACTCGTAAGATATAGCCTTCCTGGGTTGGAATTCTTCCCAAGGTGTTAGTTTATTTCATGTCATTTGAATTCATTTATGTTTTCTTGTTTCTTTTATTACATTTAAGTGTGGATCCACTATATGAAAGAATCACTGAAGGACGGAAAACTTAAGTAAGCTACTCACGATTAATCACACGAACATCACCCCATGTGCATGAAAGACTCTGATCTAATCCTTATAGCACTAATTTATTCCTACGTCCTAGTGATGAATCCTTAGTGTTAATTTCTTGCAGTGTGGGTTTGAAGATTGTTTTGTTGGCTTTAGATTATGATAGATTAGGATCCAATCCTGCATTTCATGTGCTTGCACTTCGAATATTATGAGCCTCGGTTGATAACTTAATGTGGGAATTAATAATACATATATTTAGCCCCACATTTTTGGAGTCATTTCCGGGGAGGTGCTAAAGGGATTAGAGCATAGGTAGGTTTCTTTTATTTCTTCAAAGCCTTGACTATTCATTTCATGCAAGTGTGTTTATTTTCATGCAAGCGGGGTGTTCTTTTAAGTATGAGCTAAGGGAAAAGAGAAGATGGTAATATGTGAGGGAAGAGCCCATGCATCCACTTTAGTGGGGTTGCTCCAAAGTTAGGTTGTCCTCTTCCTTTTAGTAGTTAGAATTTGTGTTTTTTTAGCATTAGCCATTTTTATTTTATATATATATATATATATATATATGAGAAGAGAAGCTAACTTGTGTGAACATATAACTTGGTGACACCAGGGTCCTAGTATCATGGTGGGGCTTTGAGTATATAATTGGTTTCCTTACATTTTCTTTTAGTTTTCTTCTCTTTATTTTTTAGGATTTTAAAAGTTTTTGGACATTGTAAGAACACCCCTCTACACTAATCCATGTGTGAATCAGAACCCATCAACCATCAATGGGAACTCAAAGATGATCGGGAGTTTGGAAGAACTTTATCAAATCCTAACAGTAGTTGGGATCTCTGCCTCTCAGGAAGAGAAAATCTTGACAGTAGTCAGGAACCTATCTGCCTCTCCGGAAGTTATAGAAGAAGAATACTTCCATGAGCTACACCCACAAGAAGATCTAAAAGCCTTTTGTAATCACCCTTTCTAACCTATAGGAGAGACTAAAGAATCATGGACCACATTCGATGGAGATCCACCATTAGAACCTTAGATCAAGGATTTTTTGATATGCCTTTCTGAAGATCCTCCATGCACTCACGAGACCAGTTATTCAAAAGAAGATGATTCGCGTGGCATGATATAGGGATACATGGAGAGTGGTATAAATAAGGAAGTAAACCAAGAACGTCAACATTACATTGAGCTATGGTTCCAGATGATTATCATATTGAAGCACCACTCTCTTCTTCAACAAATCTTCACATCATCATCAAAGCAATTGGTTCTTCATACTTTGGTATACAATTAAGCTTATCTTTCAAACCCAAGTATGAATATATTTTTACACATGTTACACACATGGTTACATTGGAAATATTCTTACATGTGAAATATAATTTCTTGTTCTTAGATAAGATAGAGTAAAAGTTGCATGTTAGTTAACCTAGTTCTAAATAAATGCAACACCTTTTCATGTTTCTTTTCAAATAAACGAACTGAGATGAAGATAATATTGGTGATCTAACATCAAAAACCAAAACAACTTAAGATATTTCTTCTTCCTATTACATAGATATTTCTGATTATTAATAATAACAGTTGCTCATAAGACTAACCTTTAAAATATTATGGGGATTTATAAAATCTTTAAGGTCTGCATAATGATACCCATAGGTAACTTGTTGATTTACATCCTAGTTTCCTATCAGAACTTGTTATTCAAGCATTCTTATCAAATAGTAGAAATAGAGTGAATGAAACTTCTACTTGTGAGGTAACACAATCTTATATGGATAAGATGAACTTGGGGACTAGAGGAACCTTTAGGTCATTCTCTCATGGTTTCATCCACCACACATAAAGTAATTTTTACCATGATATGTATTTCGACTAATCTCAATACATAAGTCTATTTTTCATACAAACAATCCTTTATGGGAAATATATAAAATATCTTCCAACTCAATACCATCCCATCCTGTAAAAATATTTTCAAAGATGCTTCCCCATTCACCCATGCAAAAGCAATCTTTAAATTTTATATTAAGGGTAAATAGTGGGACAATGTCCTTTGATGGAAAATGGGTGTAAGAGGCTAACCCGTTGAAATATTGAACATGTCTGCTGGAAGCGGGTACCGGTATGCAGTATAACTAGGCAAACCCATCAGGGTACTGAACAGGCTCGTGGGAAATGGGGCCTTCTTCCTGGGAAGGATATTTCTTAGATGTAAAAATTGCCCCATCGAAGTACTAAATAGGCTTGTTGGAAATGGGTTCTAATTTTGATGTCTTTCATTATGCCTAATCTATATTTGTCTGTATGAAAAATATACTTGTGTAAATACTTAATAAGAAGCATGCATAGTTGAAAAAAAGGATAATGAACCTCATCTAATTTCCATGTGAGAATGTTTGTAAGATGGTCATAAGACCCCGCCATTCATACCTAGGATGTCATTGTCCTAGAGGTGGGACCCATAAGTGTAGGAGTCTAATAAACGCAAATGCAAACTTTATCAATATCACTTGAATGATAGAAATTATCTGAGAAATTAAACAGGGATAACTGATTTCTTATCGGTTTCTCATTTGTTAAAGACCACTTATCTCCTCATGTTTTCCTGTTCAAGGATGAGAGGAAAAATACCCCATCATAATTAACATGGTTTCTTCAGCATACAACTGCTAATGATTGATGAAATCATATGTAATAATTAATTTAGTAATTTCCTTTATGCTTGTAATGTTTTAAAATCAATTTCATTTACAAATTTACAAGCATGGATAAAGTTTAAGTTTTGGTTGTTTCTTTGGCACAACATCAATGTTTATTTCTTCTCTCATAATAACAGTGTTGGTTTAGTTCTTTTTTATTTTTTTGTTCCGGTACTGCTGGTATAGAAACTAGTAGGTTCCTGTACCAACAATATAGAAATTTGAATATTTTTAGAGGTTACTTTTTGCAGGATATTTTCAGCAGCTCTCAGCTCTGGAATACTTCATTTCCCTCCTTCAGTCAACATGCACCGGTTCCACATGGTCCACTTTCATCTTGCATCAATTTTGTGTGTTAATGAGAGTTTGCATGAGGACATGCAAACCAATAGGTCTGGGGGAGATAGAGACATAAGGAATCTCATTAGATCAACATTCATCAGCGCTCTCCTAGATCTCTAGTAGATCTCAGTCTTGCTCGGCTTAATCTTCATTTTCAGCTAGCATGTACTTTCATTCATCTTCCACTTCATCAACCTGCAATGCACATTAAAGTGAAGGTAACTTGAGGTAAAACTAGTAAAAAAATTTTTAATTTACTAAGAATTTGGAAAACATGATGCATAACCACTATTACCCACTCCACACTCCACTATGCATTATCACAACTACTCAGTAAATGCTCCTTCTTCACTCCTCTTGTCATAATGAACAGTATACTCTAATGATAAGACCAAGTAATGAAAATGAAATATGTGGTATACAAATACAAAGCAACATCTATAGTGTCTTCTCTTTGTACATCATAAATCATTCTTAAGTCATCTCAAAGAGGATGAAATCATTGTTTCTTATCCAAACAAACAACCACAAAGTAAATATTTGTCTTAAAATTGATGTAAGATACAGAGTATAAAGGCATCCAAGTTCATACGACCACCATCACCATCATTTTATAAACTATTCTCCACATGCACACCATTCATGATCACTCCGATACCCCATCCATGGTTTTTCCTCCATTTTTTGATAATTTTGTTTCTTTGTTTGAAATTCAATCCATGATAGTTTCCAAAGTGTCATTCCACAAGAACCAACACCTACACAAAATAAACAATGTCACATAAATCTATAAGCAGAGTATCATAAGTTCTTCACCTTGTTTGCATAAGGACATGCAAATCCTTGGGTTTGGGGGTGTGTTGGGCTCCAGTTTTGTCATATTTTATGCCATACAAATACACTCATAATTACACCTTCTCCCTGCATTTCATCAATAATATATCCCTAATTACACCATAGACCTCAATTATCTCTTGTTATTCATCCTATGTGGTTAATACATAATTTTCCATATTTTTAGTGATTAAAAGGATGATTATACAATTTTTTTTTATGATGGTTTAATCCTATGTTTCTATGTCCAAACAATATGTTCTCACACTGGAAGTCATCTGGTACTCACACTCCAAGTCATTTGGTACTAGAAGGCTCTACAGTCAGTCAGTACCTGAACAATCATCTGGTACCCACACTCCATGTCATCTGGTACTCACAATTCAGCTCATTTGGTACTAGAATTCTCTAGAAACCATCCGGTACCAAAATGTTCTAGGTCATCTGGTACCAGCATCAACAACCGTCTAGTACTGGATTATAGTCGAAAATTTGGCATGCTTCTAGAGGAAAATCGAGGACATGGGTTTTTTCCAGGATGACGTCTACATGTGGACAAGTGTGTTATAATTTTCATAGATTGCATGTGTAGACCTCCAAATCAAGGGGAATGATTCTGCCAAAATTAATAAAATATCAAACCACCAACTTGCACCTCGATTTCTATGCAGATGGTATCATATCTAGAGATTCTAAGATATGGGTTTTGTCTAAAATATGAAAAATTGAGTAAGTGTAGGGCCGATTTTCAAAATTCAAATTAGTTTGGAAGATATGGGTGGATCCCTAACTCAAATTTGCCCAAATTACAATAAAACCCAGATTTTTTTGATTTCATTCCAAAAATGTAAAATTTGAAATCTGAGCATTCAAATTCTCTCCCGTCCTCTCTTAAATGATTTTTATGTATAAATAATAGTGCTAAAAGGTTGAGAGGGGTAGTTATTATCATTTTTTAGTGGAGGAGATATATTCATTGGTGTGAAGAAGATTGAACATATGGAGGAGTGTTTGTAATTCCTTGGTGTTTTCAGCTAATAAACAGAGTTGTTGTTCTTGTAAATGGTTTGGATTAGTCCTTAGTACCATAGAATTATTCCACAACACATGCCAAGTTTGGAAGGGCCCCCATCCTTTGGTATGTGTTATGTTGTTTTATAGATAAGGTAGAATACTATATTTACATTTTTGACAGTCTTTAGATCAACATTTTATATTCTTATTTGTTGCATAAAGAAGTTTTGTTGAGGTTATTTATCTTCATATAGATTTGATTATTATTTTCTTTCAATTTATTACATTTTGATTCTACTCTTTACATTTGATTTGAAAACTAAAACTCAGAGATCTTACCCTTTGATTGTATGCATTTAGAAATTCATATGATAGGGTAGGCTTAATGATTTTCGAAGTGTGATGTGTTCATTTCAAAAACACAAGAAATACAAAGTGCATTGATTCATAGCATTGCTTGAAATTTTTTGATATAAACTATTTGATAAACAGAACATAGGATCTGAATAACCTTGACATTCTAAAGAAATTTGGAACAACAATGAATACAAATATGTGTGATGCGCATAAAACATTTAGAATTGAATATCATACACTCTTAGAATTGCGTATTTGTTCTGTATTGAATGGTAACTAAATTAATAAGTAGGGTATATGCTTAACGCATTTCACTTGAAGCATGATTTCTAAGTTGAAAACTTCCTTATATTTTTAGAGTTTCTTTTACATATTTTTCCTTGTAAAGTTTCTTTGCTTTTGCAATTATTTTGGCTTTGTACTTCGCTTTGGTTCTACACTGGTTTATGATTTCAATTTGTGTTGTTTTTTGTACCAGTTGGTGTTTGGTGTGGACTTAGATTTTGTATATTTCTATTTTTTAGATACCCTTTTCTACTAAAGTTGGTTTGTCACTTGCACCCACAACACTTTGATTTCTCCTATTTCTCTATATTAGAAATGTTTTCAAATAAGTAGGAAATCTTTAATGTTGATTAGAGTTGAATGATATTGAATTTCTTATAGCTTCAATCACCAACGGACATATTAGAGGTCTAACTCATGAGATATGGCCTTCTCACGTTGGAATTCTTCCCAAGGTATTAATTTATTTCCAGTCATTTGAATTCATTTCCGTTTGTTTGTTTCTTTTATTGAATTTAAGTGTGGATCCACTATAGGAAATAATCATTGAAGGATAGAAAAATTAAGTAAGCTACTCATGATTAATCACACGAACATCACCCCGAGTGCATGAAAGACTGTGATCTAATCCTTATAGCACTAAGTTATTCCTACGTCCCAGTGATGAATCCTTAGTGTTAATTTCCTACAGTGTGGGTTTGAAGATTGTTTTGTCAACTTTAGATTAGGCTAGACTAGGCTCCAATCCTTCATTTCATGTTCTTGCACCTTGAATCTTACGAGCCCCGGTTGATAATTTAATGTGGGAATTAACAGTACATATATGTATCCCCACATAAATTATTTTCAAAATCCGACATTGTTTGGCCCCTCTCTTTCCGTAGTGTGTTCCATCTCATGTATTGGTCATCATAGTTACCAATAGGGTAATATTGTTCCTTGACCGCATCCACAAAAAAATCCCAAGTGGGCTCGGCCCCATATATTCCAAAATACTCTATGGAAATTTTCTCCCAGTAAGTTTCCCACCAATATTTGACATGGGGGAGAGCCTTAAGGAGTGTGAAGGTGATATTTTCCCTGTCGGAAAAATTGTGAATAAAGAAATAACCTTCTAGCAGATTTAATCATTTTTCTAAAGCATCTGCATCGATCTGACCTTCAAATACGAGAATATAAAAATTAACTTGTACCTTGGAAGTAGAGCTGCCTCCAAAGTGGACGCTTGATGAAGATGTTCCTTCTCTTATTGACAGGATTTGAAGGATGTGGGTAAAATTCTCCATCATTTCGTCCCTCTGTCACATGAGAGCTTGCTCAAGCAACATATTAATAGAATATTCTACTCTGTCATCTTTATTTTCTTATACCATGGATGGTTTCTTGGGAATTTGAGAGAGATTTTCCTCAAGAGATACAAGCTTGAGACCCAACTTTCTATACTCGAAACTCATTGAGGGCATGCACTGAAAAATGATCAAGAGCAACCTGCTCTGATACCACCGACTCAGATTATTTTCAGCATGAAATGAGAGCGGAGATATAATAAATAAATGTGCAGAGATATATCATATATCCAATAATATAACATAGATATATCAAAGATATAACCATAAACACAGAGATACAATAATACACAATTTCTATTAATGAGCAAAATGTACAAAAATGTAGAAATACAAAGTGAAGGACTCGCTAGAATGGTGGCATCTTATCTTTGAGAAGATATGTGATGGATACACTCAATATCCAAAATATGATTGTTACAATGAGGCTCCAAAGGCATTTTTAACATAAATAAAATCCGAAACCCTAGCCCTGGAAGATGAAAAGCCAACAGTTTTGTGGACCCCGTTTTGGGTAGTTTGGTGTATCAAATTCCCAGGGGTGTAACTTTGGCATATGATCTTTGTTTGGGGTACATTATAGCTCGTTGGAAAGGTATCGAAAAGGAGCTTCATTTTTTGGGCTCAATCAACCATTGGGATATAATTGAGGAGCTCGATCGTGAAAAAAATGTCGTTTAGGCCCTCAAAATGGCCCCAGAAGTTTGGGACCTGGAAAACTGCTAAAAATAGTAAATTGCCAACAAACTATTTTGAGCCTTTTGGAATAGGTGGGTGGACACCGATATCCACATGGATCAATAACTCTTCTCAAATAATACATATAAAGAGGTGCATTTCAAGAGGTAATTCCCATAAAGAAAGATTCAGAGGTAACTTGGGATTGATTCAAAGCATATGTAAGCTATCTATGAATCCAAATTTTCATAATTATCAAGTTATATTGGCGACTCCATATCTTTGGTATTTGTATGATTGGTATGAAATTTTCTTATATTAATAAATCATCACCTTGTATGTTTCAACTATGGCCTCTTACGAAGGAATTTTTTGGCAATTTTTGTTTTCTCCTTTGTATTTTGCAAGTGTTCCATTGTGTCATAGTGAGCTTCATTTTGATGCATGGACTAACCAAGTCCCAATGTTTAATGTAAATCCATGTTTGGCTTCAAGACACCTTGCATATTTCATAGATTATGTGCTAAATAATAATATTGTTTATGAACAAAACTTAATGAAAGCATTTGAACATTCAATGCAAGGGAAATATGCACGGGATATGTATTGTAGCTTGAAGCTTGTTATCACACAATTTGTACTTTCACAAAGCATAATGGAAAGTAGGCCAAGATTGGTGTAACATGAGGGTAATCATGTCACTGTCACCCCAAAAGGATACCATTTTCCATTTAGGAGGAAAAACCTTCTCCAAGGGAGACGTCCCTAGACCTAGTGGGTTGATGAAGGGAAAGAAGTCATGGAAATACCACCCCTCTCTGTAGGTCACTAAAATAAGTAAAGTCACTAGTATGATTGTGTTGAAGGGTCAAAGGGGAGTAAGGTGAATTTTTACCTTCCCTTTACCAATGAAACAACAAACGTTATATAAATAATCATTGATATCAATGCTTGAACAAATAGTGACTTTATGAATAAAAATTTGCTACTAGACAATTTTATGCATGGAATATGTAGTAGCTGTGATATATCCAGAGATTGAAATTTGTTTGGACAGATATAATGAGATATTAAATCCTTCACAATGATAAATATTTTTGCCACTTGCAAGTTCTGAATAGATACAACTCAAGTAATATCTTTCAAAGCGATGTCAAATTACTTATGAAAGCAAGAAATTAAAAACTATGACAACAGTCAAAAACTTCATAAAAGTACTTTGTTAAGAAAATTTAGTAGATACTTTTATCATTTAATGATTGTGGCTTTCCTAGTAAAATTTTATGGGAATTTCTCTTGTTAATATAGGTCGACTATGGATGCAAATAGTGACTGTAAAACAATGATAAAAGCAACAACAACTTCATAAATGTACTTATAATAACAACAAGAAATAGTTTAGAACCTTAAGATGATAGTGCGTGGGCTTATTCAAGTTCTGAGTTAGTTAGTAAGGTTAGGTGGGTTGTAGAATAAAGGGTTGTAACAATGATTGTAACAACAACAAGTTAGTTGTTGGTAATCCTAGATTAAGTTAGAAAATTAGTCAGGTTAGTAGGATAGCAAATAAAATTTGAGTGTAGGTTGATCTCTCAAGAAGGAAGAAGTGAAGACTAGTGCCTCTATGGGAATGATGGAGTCAAGAGGTGGAAGAATTTAATTGGAGGAAACAAAAATCATGATATTGTTGATCTAAGTAAAGGATGAACTTAGGAAGAGTAGTAGCTTAAGTCTTTCAATAATTCAAGATTTGAGAAGGTAAGCTAACTAGGGTATAATCTCTTTTAGGCCCTAGTGACTCCTTCTTCTTAGACTTATTAGAAATTAAATTTGAATGCGACCACAATTAATCAAGACCTCTAAAGTGCTATCACTTTAGGGATTTAGAGGCTTGACAATATAAACCAATTAGCAAAAGTCTAGAAAATACAAATTGAAGAAGTAGTACCTTAAGTTCTTCACTTCTAGGGTTTATCAAGCATGCAATTTCATAATATTTATCATGAGCAAAAAAATGTACTATAACCATTCAAAAGTAATGAAAAAAAGAAAATTTACTTACTTCGCCAAGAATAATCATGGATGAAAACACTAGATTACCAAATGACTTCACCACAATTGATCCAAGTTTCAAAATATAGCTTCCAAGACAAGTGCGCCTTCATTATTTCATCCAAAGACACCCCAAATAGGGTGCAAATTTCAGTCCTCTTCTCTTGTATGAGAAGTTGTCCTATAAAAATCAATGTACTTTATGCTTATTTATACAAAACTTTGACCTTTAATTAATTTTAGGTGAAAAATAAGGCCGACCTGGCCAATTTACAATATAATTCAATTTTGGCATAATAAAAACTAATTAGCAGATAAATACACCTCCAAGGGTGACGTCATGCCCTTCTAGGGTGGCGTTGAGGCCTAAAGGTGGAACGTTTATCTTAAAATGTAGGGTTATTGGCCTCCAGAGGCCCTAGATGATGCCCACACTTTCCACCAGAATCATAAATGCCTCCAAAATGAAAAACATAACTCTGAATGATGTCTAGGGTCATGATGGTGACATCTAGGGACCTCAAGGGCCAACATCCATGTGGAAGAGAAAGGTCCCCCTAGGTCTAGGTCTGTCAGGGTGCCTCCAAAGGCAACATCCTTATCTTTCCCGATGCAAATCTTCAATTTCTTCTTACCCCTGGTTGGGGTTGCAATATCCATCTGTGGAATTGTAATCCCTCATGAAGTTCCAAGCTAATCATTCCCTCATGTGTACCTGTCCACTAGGAAAGGTCCTGAAACAACAACAAATATGACCTCCAGGGGTTCATAAGTCACAAGGATCATAGCATGTAAATCACATCCAATAATTAAATTACCCAAACATGTGCATCAAACCCCCCTCAACCCAGACAAATGCTCAAATACGTTATGAAATTTGACAAGTTAAGTTTGGAGAAGGTCTCAGGGTGTCCTATTGGGATAACCTCCCTTAAGTTTAGGGTGTTTCCTAGGTGGGATAATCTAATTCATGTAAGTGTATGACATGGCATGGGATAAGTGTTTGGGCATGGTGTGTGTGTAATAATAGGGAAATTTAAAGTCTTACACGTGGGTGTCTTTGTAGAGGGAAAGCTACAACTTGTCATAAATGTAATTGTTTCCTATCCCATTCATTTCCTTTTATTCTTATCTTTAGTTCCTTTGATGTTTTTCTTTTGTGCTTCAATGGAAAAGTTGAGGGCCACTGTCATGGCTTGATTTCCAGAGGTGACAACATTATCCACAAACATTTCATGTAAATGAGAAGTTTGGCTCGTGATGACACCCCCTTTCTCTTGGATATGCCACCAAAATTCACTACCCTAGTTTGGTGACCAAATAGGTGGTAGTTTCATATCGTTACATGCCCATGGTCATAATAGGTCAACTTGTGATGAGACCTCCTATAAATCAACTAGTGCCTTCATTGTTTATGTATCTTATCAGACCCTTGTTCTTACTAATAATTTTTTCACTGCTTTCTTGAGGATCCCTAAGAAAAGAATCTCAAAGGTTTAAACATTGGCTTTTAACTCTTGCCAAATACTTTTACCCTCTGGTCCTTTAGTCCATTCTTCCCACAATCTAAGGTACAACCCTTCCTAGCATAACCAATCCCAATGCCCAAACAAGGATAGGGGAGACAGAAGGAATAAAGATGGAAATTGGTAAGTATGGAGGGAATGAACGATGAATTTTCACAGACCAACCCAGTGGCAACCCATCCTAAATGGAAACTGACTTACTAGGGCACCGTGTTACCCTTCCAGGTAGAAACGAGGCAAAGAGAATAATTTCCAAGAAAACTTCATGAAATGAAGAAGCATTTGATACGACATATTCAAGTACTCCAAAAATAAGAGTGATGCATACCATGATACCCAGATTCATTACCTCATGTAGCAAGACCTGCCGCTACTTCAAGACCAGGATGGTGGGATAGATATTGTTGTTGGTGATAAGTGGACTGCACTAAAGAAAAGAGGGGTCATCTGGGGCCAAGCTCAAGTCGTTTGCGTTTCAGTAGTCCATGTTTAGGACTTGTGGGCCTCGATACATTATCTCCTTAGTTATCCTTAGGGTGGGGTATAACATCTGGCTCCAAATCGGGGACGTGTGCTCACCGTAGAGTGCATGAGAACCTCAACATCTTTGGTATGACCTGTGCCTGCTAAATCTCAACAAAGAATATTAGTAATCCTTATGGTGGTGATATCACCCCTTGTTCATATATGATAATATAAACCAATAAAAGCATATCTAGTCTATGATATGATCATGAGAATACATATATACATAATTAAACAAGACAATATGAAAATGCAACTACAACTATGCTAACATGATATGAAAATGGTATATACATTGGATGCAAATGCCTACCTACCTCTTCTTACATGTTGGTTGAATGATAGGTGTAGCCATATAACTAGTGAAACCATCCTAGCAATACCTCATAATACTTGCCTACGTGCTTCATCATAAACCAAAACAATGACAATTCAAGCACAAAAATAACATGAGTTATAACATGCATCATATCGTAATAATTCATGAAGTCTGGCTCATGGAGGCAAGAGGGAGGGACAAAATTATGCCAAGTTACACTTCTAGGAAAGTTCTCAAACCATCTCAGAAAGGGATTGTGAAAAATCAAAGGCTCAAAAGACTGACTTAAAGAGTCTGGAGGTTGGATATCTTGGACATAATCACATCCTAAGGTCTAGGAAGGGACTAGAAAGAACCTAGATGATGATTGGAAATTTTTTAATGGAAAGCTGAAAGACTAAGATAACAAAATTTTTATTAAGGTATCCAACTTACCCTTGAATTATAAAATAAGGATCTTCCTTAGAGAAAACTTGGGAAAATGGACATATTTTCCAACTGCATCCTTAGTGACATAACGAGGTGAAGTAATCGAAGGGAGTTGGAAAACCTTGTCGCGAGTATCCTGCTTGGAAAGAAACGTTCTTACTGTTGGATTACTGAGAGGGGGGGTGAATCAGTAATATAGAAATTTAATCCTTTTTCACCATAAAATGCAAGTGTTATATTAATGTAGAATTATCATCCAATAGTTGCAGAGTAAATAAACAATGAAAAAATGAGCAATCACACACATACAAAGTACATGAGTGTTTTACGTGGAAACCCGAAGCGAGATAAAAATTGTTGTAAACCTGTACCAATCAACTTGCACCCAACAACCTATACCAATAACCTAAACCATGCATCAACTATGCATCAACATGTACCTCAACCTGTAATCAAACTATACCATAAACAAGTGCATCAATCATGCACCAACCTATACCAAACAACATGTAATCAACCTGTACCATAAACAAGTGCATCAACCATGCACCAACCTGTACCTCAACCTGTACCATGAACAAGTGCATCAACCATGC
>JZKD02S2086608.1:377052-443214 GCA_000966675.3 Picea glauca
AACATCATCAACTATACACCTCATGTATGTGCCAACTCATCAACTACTTGTCTCAACCATGTACCCAACATGTACCTCAACCAAAAGCCCTCATCAATTTCATCATCCAAATCTGTTTTGTAACTCTATAATAGACCTGGTGTATATGATCACATCCCTGCAAACCTTCCTTAACTTTAATAATAAGAGACTAGCATTTTCATCAAACTTTACTTTAGTCTAACATGACTAGTTTTGGATTAGTCAACAACCCTAACTTGAAATAATCATAACTATGTACCTGTAATGAATAAAGATATGAAAATAGTACACAATATTCTTCAATGTGTTTTATGCATTTCTTCCAGGTGTCACTACTTCGAACCTCTCAGAAAAGGAGTTATAGCAAAAATGGCATACCTTGTTGAGTTATGGCTTATTCTAGAGAGAGAACTTGTAGAGAGTGCCCCGAATGAAATATTTGGTGTATAGATCTAAAAATTGTACACCGAATACCACAGACTGTAATATAACCAACACATTTTTTCTTACTGAATTTGGATCTGTTATGAATAATTTATGACGTTTTTACCTGAAACACCTGTTTTAGACTAGTTTCAGAACTAGCCACAAATCATATTTTCCATGGAGTGTAAATCCAAAAATACAACGGCCCACAAGCTAAAATTTGTACCACAACTACTTGGATATGTTTCCTCAATGACCTCCCAATTTCACGATCTGAATCAGTCTAGAAAAAAATTTATTGCGAAAATGGTGAGATGACCTGTAAATAACATACCTTAGAAAGTATCATCAAAAGAATTTATCCTCCCTTGAATTTCAGCCTTCTTTACTTCACCTTCCCTCTGAAATTCAGCTTAGATATCCTTTGGTTACCTCAGTCACATGTACATATTCAATATGCTCAAGTTTGATTGAAATGAGAGAGCCTTGACTCTTATTTATACTTTCATGTAGCTTCCTCAAGGGGTTACCTTTTAACCATCTTAACCCACTTTCCTTATTTTAGGGTTAACCCACTTCTAACCACTTGTCAACTTAGTCATTTCTCCATTAAATTTATTATTTAAATATTTTTTTTTGTATTCACTTTGACTTATAGTACACTCATCACTTCACTTTATTATTTACCTTCTAAAATCTCTTAAACCACTTTGACTACTTTGATCTTTTGGGGCTTCTAGATGACTCATGAGGGTTCTCCAACTTCACATGGCCATAAATATCTAACCGTGATGAGTTATGTGGTGTTCGACATACCATTGGAAAATACATGACATGTACTATCCATCTATAATATTCGTACCTGCAAATATATCAAAACTCATACCATTATCCATCAAACAAACTTGGGTCCATTACCCAAACCTTTCTCCAACTTCACATGGCCATAACTCTCTAACCATGAGAAGTTATGTGGTGTTCCACATACCACTGGAAATGGCATGACATGTACTATCCATATGGAATATTATTACCTAAAAATATATCAAAACTCATACCATTATCCATCAAACAAACTTGGGTCCATTACCAAACCATTGTGCTACCGAAATTCACTACCATACTTTCTTCAAGGGTTGACATCAATGACAACCAACCCAATTAATCAAAACTTACCCTGATCAATATCTGAGAATAATGGTGGTTGATAATCTTCTTCATAGAATAAATAATAGTTCTCGAAGGAATGTTCATCAAAATCCTCAAGGTATGATCGAAAATCATTAGGAGGACATAGAACTAGGTCACCGTTGGGTGCTTGGAAAACATTTGCAGCTACATCATCTCCTTGTTGCCAAATGTCAAAATTAGTAGTAACCTCACATAATATTTGTAAAGGAAACATTTTAAAATGACCCTCAATGTCATAAATGGGATCCCCATCATACCCAATCACATCCCATTTACATTTCCCAACGTGTATGAACTCATAAATATTATCAACCATTTCATTACCTTTACCATAACATGAAGGGATTAAAGCATCCAAAAGATCCTTTAACCATTCTTCACTATCCAAATCACAAAATAAGGCATCTTCAAAATATTGGAAAGGTAAATAACTTACCATATTCACTTCTTGTTGTGAAGGAGCGTTGAAGACTTGGATGACTTCATCAAATTAAAGAGAAAGCATCATTTCTTTGTCCTTATGATTTGCCCCTACATCTTTAGCTTCATAATACAGAGGGTCTAGCTTGTCCAAGGATTCCCTTTCTTCTTCACCTTTTGAATCATAGAATAGGGTATCGTCAAAATTCTGAAAAGGAAAGTGACTAACCTCATCCTCTTCTTTTTTTGCGGGAGGAATATGATTCCATATGGCTTCATCAGAGGGAGGAGCACACATTAAGACTTCATCATCATGTTTGATATCTTCATGCTCTCGCTCTTCAACTAGGTCTTCATTATCCTCGGTAGAAGCATGAGTAGATTATCTCTCTTCCTCATGGGATTGGAAACCTTCGTTAGGATCCCTCTCCTCAACCTCTTGTTGGTCGATGACTTGTTCCCTTATTTCCTGGAATTTACTAACAAATATCTCAAGGGAAACTAATCTCTCAAGACTAATAGTATCTGGGGTATCTTTGGGGTCATCAACTTCAATTTCTGGAGTAAAGAGGTGTTATCCCTTGAACAAGGAGATATTTTCCTCGATTTGTATAGCCATGTGATAAGCTTCTTGGATTTTTCTTGGCCCCTTTTTACTGAGGAGAAAACCTAATTGCACTAAGAGTGCATTGGTATAAAGGTAAATGAGGTACTTTTCTTTAGGACGATGGCTTCTAGGAATTTGTTGTAGCAAATTTTCAAACCTAGTATGGAATTCTTTGACAGTCTCGTTCTTAGTTTGTTTCATGTACTCAAGTATTTTTATTATCATGTGGATATCTTCTAATTTAATACCCCATTTCTTGAGAAAGGTTTCTTCTAACTAGTCCCTAGATGTGATGCTAGCATCAGGGAGATCATCATACCATTTCCTAGCATTTCAATGAAGAGTGGTAGAGAAAATTTTCATTGCCAAATCTTCAACATCATCACTAATAGGGTGGATTTGAAATAAATCCCAAAAATTACTCATATGATCTTTAACCCTAACCCCATCATTACCAGTGAATCTAGGGATCCAATTTTCATACCTCGGAAGCATCTGTCGAGGGTAACCCCAAATTTTACTCATATCTAAGAGTTTAAAATTACCTGGGTCCCATTGAGAATCCATGGTTTGCCTCGTCATCAGTGGAGTCAACAGATAATTCTTCTAGGTATTATCAAAGGGAAAAGAGGGAAAGACCCTCAGTGGAGTCGACATGTAATCTTTGTGAAATGAAAGGCTTTGAGAAAAAGTCATACCGAAAAAAAAATTGTTCGAGGAAAATTGACTCGATGTCCCCAACAATGGATCACACAATTTGTACTTTCCCAATGCCTAAAGGCAAGTAGGCCGATATTGGTGTAACACGCGGGTAATCCAAAGATTTTTATTTGTTTGGACAAATATAATGAGATATTAAAGCCTTCACAATGATAAATATTTTTTCCACTTGCAAGTTCTATATAGATACAACTCAAGTAATGTCTTTCAAAGGGTTCTCAAATTACTTAGGACAAAGTCAAATTAACAACTATGAAAACAATAGACAACTTCAGAAAAGTAGCTTGTTAAGGAAATTTAGTAGATACTTTTAGCATTTAATGATTATGGCTTGCCTAGTACAATTTTATGGGTATTTCTGTTGTTAATATAGGATGATTAGGGTTTCAAACGGTGGCTGTACAACAATGATAACAACAACAAAAAACTTCATAAATGCACTTAGAATAACAGCAAGAAATACATCAGAACCTTAATATGATAGTGCATGGGCTTATGCAAGTTCTGAGTTAGTTAGTAGGGTTAGGTAGGTTGTACAATAAAGGGTTGTAACAATGATTGTAACAAAATCAAGTTAGTTTTTGGTAATCCTAGATTAAGTTATCAAATTAGTCAGGTTGGTAGGATAGAAAATGAAATTTGAGTGTAGGTTGATCTCTCAAGAAGGAATAAGTGATGACTAGTGCCTCTATGGAGGTGATGGAGTCAAGAGGTGGAAATATTTACTTGGAGGAAACAACAACCATGATATTGTTGATCTAAGTAAAGGATTAACTTAGGAAGAGTAGTAGCTTAAGTCTTTCTAAAATCCAAGCTTTGAGAAGGTAAGCTAATTAGGGTGTAGGACCTTCTAGATCCTAGTGCCTCCTTCTTCTTAGACTTATTAGAAATTAAATTTACATGCAACCACAATTAATCGGGACCTCTATAGTTCTATCACTTTAGGGATTTAGAGGCTTGACAATATAAACCAATTAGGAAAAGTATAGCAAATACAAAGTGAAGAATTAGTACATTAAGTTCTTCACTTCTAGGGTTTAACAAGCATGCAATTTCATAATCTTAATCATGAGGAAGAAAATGTACTATAACCATTCAAATGTAATGACAAAAAACAAATTCACTTACTTCACCAAGAATAATCATGCATGAAAACACTAGATTACCAAATGACTTCACCACAATTGATCCAAGTTGAAACATATAGCTTCCAAGACAAGTGTGACTTCCTTATTTCAGCCAAAGACACCCCAAATAGGGCACAAATTTTAGTCCTCTTCTCTTGTATGATAATTTTTCCTGTAAAAATGAATGTACTTTATGCTTATTTATACAAAACTTTGACCTTTAATTAATTTTAGGTCAAAAATAAGGTCGACCCGTCCAATTTACAATATAATTCAATTTTGACATAATAAAAACTAATTAGCAGCTAAAGACACCTCCAAGGGTGATGTCATTCCCTTCTAGGGTGATGTTGAGGCCTAAAGGTGGAATGTTGAGCCTAAAATGTAGGGAAATTGGCCCCCATAGGCCCCAAATGATGCCCACACTTTCCACCAAGCTCATAAATGCCTCCAAAATGAAAACACTAACTTTGGATGATGTCTAGGGTCATGATGGTGACATCTAGGGCCCTCAAGGGCCAACAACCATGTGGAAGAGAAAGGTTCCCTTGGGTCTAGGTCCACCAGGGTTCCTCTAAAGACAATGTCCTTTTTTTTCCTAGTGCAAATCTTTAGTTTCATCTTACCCCTGACTGGGGTTGTAGCCTCCATCTATGGGATTTTAAGCCCTCATGAAGGTTCGAGCTAATCATTCCCTCATCTGTACCTTTCCACTGGGAAAGGTTCTGCAACAACAACAAGTACACCCTCCATGGTTTCATAAGTCATAAGGATCATAGCATGTAAATCACATCCAATAATTAAATTACCCAAACATGTGCATCAAACCCCTCTTAACCCAGAAAAATGCTCAAAGGCATTATGCAATTTGACAATTTAGGTTTGGAGAAGGTCTTAGGGTGTCCTATTGGGATAACCTCCCTTAAGTTTGGGGTGTTTCCCAGGTGGGATCTAATCCAAGTCATGTAAGTTTATGAGGTGGCATGGGGTACATGTAATAACAGGGAAATGTAAAGTCTTACCCATGTGTTCCTTTGTAGAGGGTGAGTTGTACCTTGTCATAAATGCAATTGTTTCCAATCCCATTAATTTCCTTTTATTCTTAGCTTTAGTTCCTTTGATATTTTTCTTTCGTGATTCAAGGGAAAAGTTGAGGGCCACTAACATAGCTTGATGACCAGAGGTGACAACGTTATCCACAAACCTTTCACGGAAATGAGAAGTTTGTCTCATGATGAGACCCCCTTTCTCTTGGCTATGCCACCAAGAGTCATTACCCTGTTTTGGTGACTAAATAGGTAGTAGTGTCATACTGCTACATGCCCATGTCCATAATAGGTCATCTCGTTATGCGACCTCCTATCCATCAACTAGTACCTTGAGTTCTTATGTATCTTATGGGTCCCCTTTTCTTACTGAGAAGATTTTCACTGCTTTCTCAGGGATCCTTGGGTGAAGCATCAAATGTTTCAACATTGGCTTTTAACTCTTGCCAACTACTTTTACCCTTTGGGCCTTTATCCCCTTCTTCCCACAAGCTAAGGTACAACCCTTCCTAGCGTAGCCAATCCTAATTCCCAAACAATTATAGGGGAGACAGAAGGAATAAATATGGAAAGTGGTAAGTATGGAGGGAACAGACGATGTATTTTCACAAACCAACCCAGTGAAAACCCATCCTAAAGGGAAACCAATTACTTACTAGGGAATCATGTTACCCTTCCAGGTACAAACGAGGAAAAGCGCATAATTTCCAAGCAAACGTCATGAAATGAAGAAGGATTTGATATGACATATTCAAGTACTTCAAAAATTAGAGTGATACATACCATGATACCCAGACTCATTACCTCATGGAGCAAGACCCATTGCTACTTCAGGACCAGACTAGTGGGATGGATATTGTTGTTGGTGATAAGTGAACTACATTGAAGAAAAGAGGGGCCCTCCGGGACCATGCTCAAGTTGTATACCTCTCGATAATCCATGTCTAGGACCTGTGGGCCTAGATATGTGATCTCCTTAGTTATCCCTATGGAAAGGAATAACAAATTATAAAGAGATAAAATCATTTCCAAATTTAATAATAAGGTTTCAAAAGCATTGGATCTATGGTTATGAAGAAGTTGAATATTTGTATGTCTTTCTTGATTTTATAAGAAGAGTAGGGGATAATATCAATAACCTAATTATGGAATGTGAATACCCCTCAAGTTATCTTCTTGTGTAAATAGAGGAAAGAAAGGATGCATGCCTTTTCCTATGTGGCTATATGGGAACAAAATATGGTGGGCCTTCTCCACTGAAGCACGATGATGATATACTTGATGAGGCTCATCCCTCTCCTCCCATGATCCTTTGTTTCCCATCATTTTATAATTGGAAAAGGATGAATAACTACTACCCCATGTCTAATATGTTGAGGAAATTTATGATATTATTCACATAGAATATATTATTGGAGATGGCCCTCAAGAAGCACTTCCTCCTTCCCTTGAAGATGATGAGTCCATTGAAGATTTTGTTGCAAATATTCAAGAAGAAAATGATGATTAAGATTCTTCTCATGTTTCCATTGGAAATCAAGATACAATTGAAGATCAAGTACATGGACATAACCATTATGACAAAAGCATCCAGACATCCGTTAGTCCTCCACCACATCAAATTTAGGGTTTGATATGCTATACTCCTTTCCAATATTTTGAGTTACATGTTAAATCTTTTAGCATCTTGGAAGAGGAAAATATAATGGAGAAACACTTATTTGATGACGAGAATGAAAACAAAGAGATAGATGATATTGATGCTCTTCTATATATTGAAAAACATAAATGGGATATAAGCTATTTTTATTTTGATGGGGATTCCATTTATTATACAAATGATGATGGTTTTAAAGATGAAATTGTAGATTTGTAGACTTGCGGACTATCGGAATATTCACCAATACTGAGAGGGGGGGTGAATCAATATTGAGAACCTTTTACCACTTTTAATCACAACATGTAAACATTAACTTATAAAAAATGTATCACTTATGATTACATTCAAGATATCATAAACATATAACCAGAGATACACAGTACACAAGAATTTTATGTGGAAACCCAAATGGGAAAAAACTGCATAATGTTTTTTAATATATATCTTGAATATTACATTCACCAGAAGCACCAACTTCCAAAATTATGCAACATCAATTGGAAGGAGGAACCAAAGTCATTTTTACAAGCTCCAACTTGAAGGAAGATACAACTCCCCAAATTATTCAGCTCCAACTAGAAGGAGGCTCCAACCCCCTAGTTTACATGCTCCAACTTGTAGGAAGCTCCAACTCTATAGATTCTCTATCTCCAACCATTATTTTTATGAGTACCAACTCAAAGGAATTTGCAAATCCCATGCAAGCACCAACCTATTATCTGAAGACAAAAATCTTCCCATGCACCACCCAACCTTTTAGAAATATAAATGAGAGACTCAACATGTCATTGTAACTGTCGCTGATATTGATACATCATCATCATCATCATCATCATCATCATCATCATAAATAAGAGACTGGAACTTTCATTGTTGTTTTCACTAATACAGATACATCATCAAAGTTGGTTCAACCCAATAACCACATAAATATCATTCCAAGATCACCAACAATATCCCCAAATCATATTCCCAAAATCACCAAGGTATGTATAAAACCATATGCCAAGATATGCTTTAAACATGTGCCAAGAACTTCAAGATATGCCTCAAAGAATATACCAAAACATTCAAGATAGAAGCCTAAAAAAATAAGAAAAATATACCTTTCAACATGTGAAAATCCTAGTGCATGAGATATCAGATCATCAAACCTTAACTATTCTTCTAAAAATACCTCACACAAATTTGCACCAAATGATGACATCAAGCTGCTCACAAGTCACTATCACTAAAGATAATTTTTGTCACTATATTTTTCACTATAATTTATGCATAAAATTGGGTGCACATATAGATCCTAGGTCCACATGGGTCCACATATAAATCCCAACATCACTTCTTAAACTTATCTCAAACACTTGTTCGGGATTAGTTTTTGGATTAGTCACAAACCCTAACTTCATACAAGTATAACTCCTTACCTATAATGAATCAAGGTATAAAACTTATACCCAATATTCTTTGATATCGTCTCTGAAATTCCTCCAATTTTATCTCCTTGATTTGTCATTGAAAAAGAGATATAGCGAGAATGGAAGATCTTCCTAAATTTTGTCCTATTCTGGAGAGAAAAAATGTACAACATGCCATGCAGGAAATATTTGATATTTGATTCTGAAACTCACAAAAAAAATAGTAAATATTGTATTGTTTCCAATTCAATTTGTCTAACAAAAATTGGATCCTCTATGAAGAAGTTATGACTATTTTACCCACAACACATGTTTGAGACTAGTTACAAGATTAGTCAAAAACCCTATCTTCCACAGAGTGTATCTCAAAAAGAAGAATGGCCCAGAAGCTGAAATTAGTACCACATATACCTTGATATGTATTCACAATAGCCTCCATGTTTTTCTATCTAAATCATTCTATAAAAAACATTATAATGAAAATGGCAAGATGACCTTTAAAAAACATACCTTAGAACACATCGTCACAAGACTTCATCTCCTCTTAGAATTTCTCCCTTCTTCACTTCATATTCCCTTTGAAATTAACTACCAAGCTTTTCCTAAGAGATCGAAATATTGAATGATGAAAATGAGATGTTATTAATGTGTATTTATACTTTTCCAAGTACTTCCTTTACTTGACTTTAGGTTTGACTTGTAACTTCTTGTTTGCAACAACTTTTTCTCCTATACTTGACTTTAGGGCCAACTTATAACTTCTTGACCTTAGATCTGGGGCTTCTTGAACATACTTTGGGGTTTCATATTTAAGAGGGAATAACTCCTCAACTGTGAGGAACCACTTAGCATGCCACCTATCGTTGGAGACAGCTTGACGAGGACTATCAATCAATGTATGTTTTGCATGCATTTTCAATATTGTTCATACTCTTTTTCTTCAATCAACTTCGGGATTCATGACCACATCTCTGGGGATTATTAACCACTTAACCATATTTCTAGGTATTCTTGTATAATTCTTCAAAGAGTCTTGTCATGAGGTCCATGCTTAAATCTACTCCATAAGGGGACCACTTTGGAGACTTCTTCAAATACACCCATCACTTCTATAGGCTTCCAAACTTGCTTTGAGTCTTATTCTAGGGTTGACATAAATGGAAACCAATTTTCCAACAATATCCCCCTTTGGCATTGATGGAAAGACTCATACTCCCCATGTGACCATTTCCCCCCCTGTCTTCATGCACTCCTCCTGTCTTCATGCACTCCCCTATCTTCATGATTTTGTTCTTTCTCTCCCCCTTTGACATCAATGACAAAGGGTAACTCACCCTAACAATTTATCTCCCCATGTCTTCTTGCTTTTGATATTTCTCTCATGATCTTTCTCTCTAATAATATGACTCCTGATGGTTTCCCCCCCTGTCTTCTGACAATTTATCTCCCCGTTTCTTCTCTACAATATTTCATATAGATTAATGTGGGGCTTCTTGTATATGTTTCCTTTCCTCTCTTCTGGGGATTCTTTTCCTTTGGTAATTCATGTTATTGTAATCCACTATTGTATGTGAAAATAATTCATGTCAATTTTCCTTTATATCATGTCTTCATTTGACATCAATGACATAATAAACACCATTCAAAAATATATCCCTAAGCTCATGCATTCATCCACGATCATGTATCTTCCGCTAGACCTACAAAATGATAAGATATTTGTACATGTGTCACAAAAATTTTCATGACACTGCTACTCAACTACACACAATGATGACCCATATGTCACTTTACTATTATGAATATTTTCTTTGAATCTACTGCAAATGATCACTACATATTCCTACTTCTCATTTTGAATCAAATATTTCCACAAGTGTGCAACAAGTACACATTCTTGAATCTCTAATGATTATATCCTTGCTTGAATAAATTCTTGGAATCCTCTTATAAAATCATGAATCTCTGCCTCAAGAGTGTGCCAATGATATTATTTGTAACTTCCAGCTGACCACTTCATACCTGCATGGGGATGTGTTCTGAAAAATTCTCCTTAATCACCCAATCTGTCACAAGATATTCTAGACCTATGCCATCAAACTAATTTTAATCTTCGTTCCCAAAATTTGTAAATAAACACTTTAGACTACCCGAAAGATATTTCTCCAATATGTAATAGTTATTTCTTCTTAGACTCCCTCTCTTCAACATTCATGTTTCCTGGGAGTCTCCAAGATTAATGGCTTAGAATAGTATATAAGATTTCTCTGTTGCAGGATCATTCTCTTGAGTTCTAGAATCTTCCTCTTTACCTATAGATTCATCATGATCTTTCACATCTGCAATCCTGTGAGTATGATCTTTTGGAGTTCTTCAGTCACCTACTCTTCTTGTTTTTTCTTTCTTCTCCAAACCTTCTTATACTTGACATCAATGTTTTCCTTCAAGGAATAATTCAACATTATTCTACAATCATGAGCTATGTGTACATAGTTGTGGAATTTGTAACATTCAATATTGTAGGGATCCACATAAACACTTCTTTTTTGAACATTTCTTCCATACGCTCTGCAGTCTACAACTTTATGTCCAAAGTTATTACAAGTAAAACAATAACCATAAAAGAAACTTTGATACCTATAATTAAATGATCCTCTTTTTTATGTATTCCTTCTGAATTCATTCCTTAGTTGATTATAATCTTCTCTTCTGTTTTTTCCTTCACAATGATTGAAGCTTATTTGATGCATGTATATAGAGGGTATTCTTGGAGATATACCTATTCTGCATTCATTCCTTCTTGAATTTTGTTGACCATGATCCCTTCCTTTGATAATGTCTGCACAATTCTTAACTTTCTCTTCATTCTTCCTTTTCGACAACCTAGAACACTTTTCTTTATCTTTCTTTACTAACGATGTGGAGCTTCCTCTTTCTTCAATGATCTTGTTGTTATTGGAATTTCCATATTCTTTGCACGAGGGATCATGAATGTATCCAAAACATGTTTTATCGAATGGTGACTTTTGACAGCTGAGAATGTATTCTAGTAATTGAGATCTCTTCAAGTTCTTGTTGAGCTTTCCAACTTCAACCTTCAATGAGACGACTTCTTCTTCAATATTCTCACAATGTTCTTCATTCTTCATCATCTAGATATTCATTACTTCTTCCATTCTCTTGGCTTCTTCAAATTGGGTTTTCAAGGAGATGATTTCTTCTTCAAGTCTTCTTTCTTGTTCACTAAATTTTTCTTCAATCTTGTTTAAGTCCTCAGATATTTCTTTAAGATGACTTGTCAAAAAAAATTCTCTCTTCTCTGCTTCCTTTCTTAGTGATACTATTTTTTATTCCAAACACTGTTTTTCTTCCAACTTATTTTTGAGTGTTTCTTCAATCCTTTTGGCTTATTCTAACTGGACCTTTAGATTTATAATAATCTACTGGACTTATTCAGAGTCTTTGATCAATTCTTCCTTGAGGTAATTTCTTTCCTTAATTTCTCTTTTTATCTCACTTAAGGCACTAATTAGTTCTTCTTCAAGATCTACTTCACCTTCTTCTTCATAATATTCTTTGTCATTTTCAAGTTCTTCTTCTGGATCTATCTAACATGATGATCTTCTTTCTTCTCATTCTATCCCAACATCTTGATCAACATGCTCTATCTCTGTGATAAGAGGATATTCCTTAGAGTATAGATTATGTATTTTATCCCAAAGTTCATTGGATGATGAGCATTGTCCCACTTTGAACTTTACTGAATCAGGTAATCCATCCAATATAGAATCCATTGCTATTTTGATGTTCCTTTTTAATTCCTTATTGGATTCCATCTTTGAAGTTTTATTTTAAGAAGTGTGTCCTATAAAAATTGAGTGTCAAACATCATACCCCTATTCCTATAGAAATAATTTCATTCTTGAGCACCATATCTCATAGTTCTGACCATGAAACATTGGTGTTCCATTATTTGTGTAATCCATTATCTATCTTCCAGTGGTTAGATTGATTCCAAAGGATCCACTTTGAAACCAATTGTTGGAATATTCACCAATACTAAGGGGGGTTGAATCATTATTGAGAAATTTTTACCATTTTTTATCACAACATGTAAAAATTAAGTTATAAGCATTGTATCACTTATGATTGCATTCAATATATCATAAATATATAACCAGAGATACGCAAAACACAATAATTTTACATGGAAACTCAAATGGGAGAAAACCATGGAATGTTTTTTAATACACATCTTGAAAATTACATTCATTGAAAGAAACAACTTCAAAAATTCTCCAACACCAACTGGAAGGAGGCACCAAACCCCTATTTATAGCCTCCAACATAAAGGAAGATACAACTCCCCAAATTCTTCGGCTCCAAATGCCTAGTTTATAGGCTCAAACATGAAGGAATCTCCAACTCTCTAGATTCTTCTGCTCCAATTGGAAGGAGGCTCCAACCCCCTAGTTTTATGAGTATGAACTCAAAGGAATTTGTAACTCCCCTACAAGAACCAACATGCTATCTGAAGAAACCAATATTCTCGTGTGCCACCCTACCTCCCAAAAATATAAATGAGAGACTCAACTTGTCACTATAATTGTCACTGATATTGATACATCATCATCATCATCATAAATAAGAGACTCAACTTGTCAATTTTTTTGTCATTGATACTAATACATCATCAAAGTTGGTTCAACCCAATAACCACATAAATCTCATGCCAAGATCACCAATAATATTCCCAAATCATATTCCCAAAATTACCAAGGTATGTATCAAACCATATGCCAATATATGCTTTAAACATGTGAAAAGAACTTCAAGACATGAATCAAAGCATATACCAAAAAATCCAATATACAATCCTCAAAACAAAAGGGAAAACATACCTCTCAATATGTGAAAACCATAGTGCATGAGATATCAGATCATCAAACCTTCCTCAACTATTCTACTCAAAATATCTCACACAAATATACACCAAATGCTAACGTCAAGTTGCTCACAAGTGACTTTAACTGAAGATAATTTTTCTCACCGTATATGTAACTATAATTGATACATAAAAATTGGGTATATATAGAAATCGGGTCCTCATAAAGATCCTAGGTCCACATTGGTCCACATATAAACCCCAACATCACTTCTTAAATTTATCTAGAACACTTGTTTGGGACTAGTTTCTATATTAGACACAAACCATGACTTCGAACAAGTATAACATCGTGCTTGTAATGAATCAAGGTTTGAAACTTGTATCCAATCCTATTTGATATATTCTCTAAAATTCCTCCAAGTTTTTCTCCCTGATTCGTCACTGAAAAAGAGATATAGTGAGAATGGAAAACCTTCCTGAATTTTGTCCTTTTCTATAGATATAACGTGTACAACATTCCACGCAAAAAACAATTGGTATTTAATTCTAAAACTCACAAAAAAAATACAACAGATTGTACTCTTTCCAATGCAATTGGTCTCACAGAATTTGGATCCTCTATGAAAAAGTTATGACTATTTTACCTAGAACACCTGTTTCAGACTAGTTACAGGACTAGTAAAAAACCCTGTCTTACACATAGTAGATCTCAAAAGGTACAACGACACAAGATTAAATTTATATAATAGGTACCTTGATATTTCTTCTCAACAACCTCCAATTTTTTCTATCTAAATCATTCTAGAAAAAAGTTATAGTGAAAATGGAAAGATGACCTTTAAAAAACATACCTTAGAACACATCATCACAAGAATTCATCTTCACTTAGAATTTCTCCCTTCTTCACTTCATATTCCCTTTGAAATTTGCTGCCAAGATTTTCCTAAGAGATCACAAGATTGAATCATGAAAATGAGAGATTCTTAATGTGTATTTGTACTTTTCCAAGTACCTCATTTACTTGACTTTAGGGACAAATTGTAACTTCTTGCTTGCAATAACTTTTTCTCCTTCACTTGACTTTAGGGCCAACTTATTGTTGGACAACTGAGAAGGGGGGGGGGGGTGAATCAATTGTCATTGTGCTTAAAAAATTATGCCCATTTTAAGCTCTTTACGGAACACTCAATGATGATCACAATAATTCAGGGAAGTAAGCAATAGAATATTCAACATCAATCACACACATGAAATATATAGAGACATATATTTCCTGAGGAAACCCATAAAGGGAAAAAACTCTTCTTCTTGATATGATAAATAATCTTTATTTTCTATACATTATCATTATTAGGAGCACCAACTCCATTTTAGGCTACCACCTCTGTTTTACAAGAAGCAACTTGTTGAGAGCACCAACTCTCTGGTTTCTCTAGCATCCACTAGAAGGAAGCACCAACTCCCTGGTTTCTCTAGCACCCATTAGAAGGAAGCACCAACTCCCTAAGTGTTCCAGCACCAACTGGATGGAAGCACCAACTTCCAGTTACACAGGCACCAACCTGTATGACAGAGAACAATAGTTCTCCCTTGCACCACCTTACCACCCTGGTTTTTTCTGGCCACAGCCAGATGGAAGCTACAACTCCCTGTGTTCAAACACCCACTTGAAACTCTAAGGACAACAGTCCTCCCTATCACCTCCCTAACACCCTGAAATATAAATCTTTTATTTTCATAAATTTATCAGAGTGGTACAGTATTTATCAATGGTTTACCAGTCTAATCATTGTTTTGCTACACTGCTCTACTCTACCTACATCAGTGTCTTCCTGGATGCATGCCTTGCGCTTTCTGTTCTTCTGCATTTTATGCTCTATGTGCCATATCCATTCTATGTGCTATGCCTCTTCTATCCATTTCAGTTGCTGCACACAGCCTGCTTCTACTCGCATGAATCACTCTCAATAGAAGAAACCATATCTTCTTTGTTCTGCGTATATTTATCATACCTAGTCCTCTTCCAGATCATCCCTGCAACTCATCATCTTCTTTGGTGGTTATATTGAGTCTGTTTGTCATCAGTGGTTTATCCTGAGATTATTTTCCTTCTCTGGAAGTGTGACACTTTTTCCATCTATCAATTGTCTATATGATCAGTCTTAATTCCACTGGAAGTTACCTCGAGACTCTTCAGCTCCTCTGGTGATCACCCTACATCTCCTTGATTTCTCTGGCCGATACAATCACTCCATTTTGGCAGTTACAGCCAGAAAATTATGGCTTCTTTGGATTCTAAGCCCCTTCCTTCTCGTGACCACTAACGGTGACCATACACCTAGGCTTAACGAGCACTTGACCACTTATCAATTCAACGATCACGATTCAATATCCTGAAATGTACGACTATCGTAACTTCGACATTTCGCCCTTCAGAACTTTTGGGTTTCAAACCTTTCAAAACTTTTGAATTAGAACTCCCAAACAGATCAGACGGTTTACATTCATTTCACGGAAAGCAGATCAATCGTCAGATTTGATTCTTACAAGTCTTAATATGACAGTTAAGACTTAATCAACCGTTGAGATGGATGGCCACCTTTTACTCTGGGTATTTGGCTATTACACTTAGCTATCCTTCCACTGTATCTTCATCAATGGTTGAGATTGCAATCGACATCAGATCGATGGTTGAGATCTCCTTCGGGTCTTCAGACTTCGAAGATTTCGAGTATCAACCCTTTCTTTCCTCCATACGTCAATCTTCCAGAGATGACAAGCATCTTACACGTGTCCCTCTCATATTAACGGTTGATATCTCCTCGGGTCTCCGGACTTCAGATATTTCAAATCTCAACCCGTTCTTTCCTCCGAAGTGATCACCTATTGAGTTGGTCATAATACAGTGGAGACTGCTTGTTGTCGGTTAATTTTTTCACTTACACTATCCTTCCACTATAGTAGATCGACTGATGAGACTGCTCTCGAAGTGATCTTCAGATCGGATGTCTTGTGTCCACTTCAGGTCTTCGGCATTCGAGACTTCAGGTCTTTGGGAGAGTGATGGTGGAAAACTCCCGAAGAAAAACTCTTGAAGTGACATAACTCTTACGTCACTTGATGATGTGTCATGAGCCAAGAAGCCACCACGTGTCACTCAGATTCTTGATTTGCACGTACCTGAAATGTTGATTTTAACTTGACACTTGTCCTTCTCTAACTATGCCATGTGTCCTTGCTGACGTAGACTAACGACGTGGTCTGGCACATTTTCTTTTTGATGTCGATGTAGATCTCCTGATGTGACACATGTTCATATCCTTGATCTAACGGTCAGGATAGTATATTAGATCGATGGTTGAGAGCGACTTCGGATCTTCATCCTTCGGGACTTCGTGAATTTTGACATTTTAAGCTCCCGAAGAAATTCTCTTGGAGTGACGTAACTTGCTTACGTCACTTGTTGACATGGCACGAGCCAATTTCCTCTTGACACTAGTATCATCTGATGATTCCATGTGTATTTGCTAACATGGTCTACTAACGTGGTTTGTTGATGTGGACTTGCTAACGTGGTCTTCCATATGCCCTTTTTCTAATGTGGTTTGTTGACCAATAGCCCTAATCCAATGGTCCTTGTTTTTCCTCCAAATTCGAGGGTCATTATTCATTTTGTATTTCCGGGCTTCGGGTATTTCACATCTCAAGATTTCTGGAGTGTAACATCCTCGCAACTTTAGATCTGAAGTGAATCTTGTTCGTTGATCGAGATCTTAGATTGATGCCTCGATCTTTCTGTGATGTAGATTTTCTGGCTTATCTTGTCCTTCCACTTAGAATGATCTGACGACTGACGAAAATTCGCATTCCAGGAATTTCAAATCTCAAGCTTTCCAGAGTGTACCCTCCTCGAATCTTTAGATCCGAAGTGAAACCTATTTGTTGATGAGGATCTTATATCTATGACTCGATATTTCTATGATGCATCTTTGCTAGCTTGTCCTATCCTTCCACTCGAAAGTGATACGACAGTTGATGGGAATTCGCATAATCGAATTCTCAATCGTTTTTCCCCACTTATCCTATCCTTCCACTCAAAAATGATCCAATGGTCAAGAATACACTCAAAGTAGATCAACGGTCGACGATGATTGTGGAACCACAACTTGCGAGTGATTTAACTCGACACCCAAACTCTACAACTTGAATTCGTGCTCTGTTGGTGAGTCAACCACAATCCTCGATCTTTGAATCTATAATATCGTATGACCCTGACTAATTGTGGGGTTGGAACCAGCACGATGTTTAATTCTCCTTTCATTCTCTGCAATTCATCCCTGTTGTAGATTTGGCGATTGCGCATCCGACGATCACGATTTAATATGACTTAAATTCATTGTTTGTTGGATCAACCACGGTCATAGATCTTTGAAGTTATGAGATATCATGATCTAAACAGATTGTGGGATTGTAACTGGCAAGTAGTTTAATTCATCTTTTGCTCCTTGCAATTCATCCTTGTCGTTGATCTGGCTTGCAGATCCGACAGTCACAATCCTCCAATGATCCTCAAGCCCACATTCACTCATATGACCAACGTTCGTAATATGAGATGATCATCACGATCGATTTCCTGATCGGACGGATGTTGAAGCTTCTCACCTTGAGCTTAGATATTCATTCGCTAATCCTCCTGAGATTTTATCTTCATTTGCTTTTGTACTGCGCTTTCCTTTCTAAGTTGTGATCTCTACTTGTTATTCTCTCCTCCTCCTGAGCTTATGCTTCCTTCTTCTCCTCCTTTTGTTCTTGCCATCAATGACAAGCACACTCTTTCTTGCAAAACATGCCAACAATATCCCCCTTTGGCATTGATGGCAACCCTCAAAGGTTGCGCTAGACTACTTGGACCTCCAACTATAGCATCTGGACCACTCCTTTTCTACCTCTTTGACATCAATGTCAAAGAAAACATGCTCCCCCTGAGATGTTGCAATACTTTTCAGAGGTATTATATATTCAACCAACACATACTCCCCCTAACGGGATGGACTCTCTTAGGTGAGAGAAGAGATGACACTCAACTTCTGACAAAGATATTCAAATGGTGTCTTGGCTAGAGGTTTAGTAAAGATGTTTGCAATTTGTTCTGTGGTTGGAATGTAATGAACCTGAACAATCTTATTGGTGACTTGATCTCTCAGAAAGAGGTATTTTATGGGGATGTGCTTGATCTTGGAATGAAATACTGGATTCTTGGACCTGTTCATCTTCAGCTTCAGCTATGTCCTCTATAGTATACTCAATATTTCTCATTTCTCTTACTGGAACTCCTTCATCAACCTTTTCTTGTCATAACTAAATGACTCCCCCTATGTTTCTAAAGGATGTTGTTGTCCTACTGGAACACTGCGCAATTGTAGATCATATATTTTTTTTTCATGATGCCTACAATCCAAGGATTTTATGACCAGATCCATCATAAGAGAAAACAAGAACCATTACAAACACTCTCATACCTCCTTTGATTCATCCATGAAGGTGTCTCTCGTCTAAACTTACTTTGAGGTGTATGAGTAGCTTATGGATGTCTTCCTTGATATGATCTTCTAAATATTGTAGTATTGCTTTCATTCTTTGAACATGAAGAACTTGAGTCATACCTACTTTCCCTTTTTACAAACGAAGGACCTGTGTCAGACTTGTCTTCACCGTTTACAAATGAAGGACTTGCATCAGGTTTCTTAGGAGTATTGATTTCTTCCTTGTTGCATCCACGACCGGATTTGTCATTTGGTGATCTCTGACTATCCAAGATCTCATCCAGTATCATGGAACTATTCAAGAACTTGATTTGGGTGTTTGACTTCTCAACCTTCTTTCTAATATTCACAACTTCTTCTTCCAGCTTATGACATGATTCTTCTTCTACTTATTCCATGGGATAAATGCTAACAAAGCATTCTTTTATTGAATATGAGTCCTCTTCTTTTCTTACAGGGAAGGATTCAATATCAACATTATTATATTTCCTTATGCTTTTACTTATACATAGATACTTGTCCTTGTCTCTAGTCATGTGCTTGGAACATCCACTTTCTAAATACCAGAGGTCTTTTTGTTTTTGAGCTGAAAGTACTAGACCACATTTTTCACTATCTTTCTTTTTCCATGTCATGGAATTTCTACCTAAGGGTTTTATCCTTGGATGTGCTTTTTAATTATTAAGATGGAAATGTGCAGCCGTGTGACCGAAGTTATGAAAGTTATAGAATTTGATCTCATTGTTCAATAGGTCAAAGTGATTGGGGTAATGTTGTCTACTCATTGGTTGTTCATTATTTCTTGACCTCCTCAGTTGCATGTCTCTAAACTTAATTTGACCATTTGCAATCTATGGTTGTTTGTTACTTGGTTGTCTCATTCTTTGTTGCAGCATTTATTTATTCCTTGGGTGTCTTGATTGCTCATCTCTAAATCTTAAGGTACAATTTACAGCTTTGTGGCCAAAGTTAAAACATTAGAAACAATATCCATAGAAAAAATATTTGTACATGGAGAAAGGTTGTCTTCTTTGAGCAGGTCGATTTCTTCCATGATGATGATTTCCTTGAGCAGAGGGTGTATTATTTTTTGTTCTATAGATTCAGTTCTGGCACCTTTTTCTTTACTCCTCCTTGGTGGTTGATTATGTTCCTTTGTTTCCGCAGGTTTGATGTTGTCATTGGTTGTAGATTTGACAAACTTGATAGGTTCTTTGTTGCTTGGCTGACCACTACTAGATTCCTCTTCATAACCCAAACCAATTTTCAACTTTGGATTCCTTTGTTGATTCAAAATGGTGGCTAATCCTTCTGAGGCTTTGATACTTGACAGATTCTGGTGATACAAGGCTTTAAACTTCTCCAACTATTTTATAGTTTTCACTACTTCGTCTTCCAGATCTTCACATCTTGCCTTCTTCTCTGATAATTGTTGTTTTAGAATGTCCTCTATTTTCTTTGCCTCTTCTAATTCCACTTTTAGCAGGGCAAAGTCTTCATTAGGTTTTTTACTTCCTTTCTCGAACTGTATCAACAATTTTTTTTTCTTTCTCTTCTTAAGTTTGAGTCTGTCAATCTCTTCCAAAGCATTGATCAGCTCTCCTTCCAAGTCAACCACATTTTATTCATCATCAATATCACTTCCTGTGATTTTATTATCATAATACTTTTTTTACATAATCACGAAGTCATTTACCTTATCTTCACATGAAGAGTCACTATTTGTGTCTTCTAAGGAGTCATCATTGTTTACACATAAGCTTTTCTTTTTATCAAATCTTTTGGATTTGTACTTCTCTTCACCTTCAAAGTTTTGGTCCTTCTTCTTGTGTGGACACTTATATGCAAAGTGACCTATATTTCCACAGTTAAAACATTTGAAGGGAAACGTGCCTTGATACTTGCCCGATCCTTTCTTTAGTCTTCTCACAAATTTCGCTTCAATTTCATCAGGCTCAGATTTCTCATTCTTATCTTCTTTAAAAGAAGCTTCTCTAGTGGTGTATTAATCTTCACCTATCCTCATTTCATATGCAGTCAGCATTCCTAGAAGTTGATCAAAAGCCAAAGATTTTATATGTTTAAGTTCTTCTATAGCAGAGACCTTTGGGTTGAACCTATCTGGCAGAGATCTCAAAATTTTATGAACTAAACTGGCTTCCTCAATTTTTTCAGCAAGAGCTTTCATTGCATTTACTAGTTCTTCAACTCTCAGAAAGTACTTCCCAATAGTTTCATCTTCTTTCATCTGTAGTTGTTCAAACTATACTCTATAGGTTTGAATATTGGCATCCTTTACCTTCTCATTACCTTCATAACTGCTAATGAGTTTGTCCCACATGTCTTTGGAAATTTATAAGTGCATAACTTTTACAAATTTTGCTTCTACAAGCCCACTCAAAATAGCATTCATAGCCTTAACTTTGAAGCTGAATTCTAGCTTGTCATCCTTATTAGCTAGTACAATTGGCTTTACATAACTAGTCTCTACCACATCCCAGACATCTGCACCTAAAGCCATTATGTAGGTTCTCATCCTAAATTTCCAGAAGGCAAAGTTTGTTCCATTGAACAGAGGGGCCTTATTGGTTGAAGTTCCTTCATGACTTGACATGTTTAAGCTTACCGATCTACCTTTAAATCAAAGAAACCTTCTCTGATACCAATTCTTGGACAACTGAGAGGGGGAGTGAATCAATTGTTACTGTGCTTAAACAATTATGCCCATTTTAAGCTCTTTACAAAACACTCAATGACTATCACAATAATGCAGGGAAGTAATCAATAGAATATTCAACATCAATCACACACATGAAATATACAGAGATAGATATTTCCTGAGGAAACCCATAAAGCGAAAAACCTCTTCTTCTTGATATGATAAGTAATCTTTATTTTCTATACATTATTATTCTTAGGAGCACCAACTCCCTTTGAGGCTACCACCTCTGTTTTACAAGCAACAAATTGTTGAGAGCACCAACTCTCTACTTTCTCTAGCACCCACTAGAAGGAAGCACCAACTCCCTGGTTTCTCTAGAACCCACTAGAAGGAAGCACCAAATCCCTGAGTGTTCCAACACCAACTGGATGGAATCACCAACTTCCAGTTACACAAGCACCAACCTATATAACAAAGAACAATAGTTCTCCCTTGCACCACCCTGCCACACCCTGGTTTTTTCTGGCTGTAACCAGATGGAAGCTACAACTCCTTGTGTTCAAGAACCCACTTGAAACTCTAAGGAGAAAAGTCCTCCCTAGCACCTCCCTACTACCCTGAAATATAAATCTTTGCTTTTCATAAATTTATCACAATGATACAGTATTTATCAATGGCTTACTAGTCTAATCATTGTTCTGCTACATTTCTCTTCTCTTCCTGCATCAGCGTCTTCCTGCACACATGCCTTATGCTTTCTATTCTTTTTCCTTTTATGCTTTGTGCACCATGTCCATTCTATGCACTATGCCTCTTCTGTGTATTTCAGTTGCTGCACACAACCTGCTTCTACTCGCATGAATCACTCTCAATATAAGAAACCATCTCTTCTATGTTTTGCATATATTTATCATGCCTAGTCCTTTGCCAGATCATCCATGCAACACATCATCTTCTTTGGTGGTTATACTAAGTCTGTTTGTGATCAGTGGCTTATCCTGATATTATTTTCCTTCTCTGGCAGTGCAACACTTTTCCATCTGTCAATTGTATCTATGATCAGTGTTCATTCCACTGGAAGTTACCTTGAGACTCTTTAGCTCCTCTTGCGATCACCCCACAACTCCTTGAGTTCTCTAGCTGATACAATCATTCCATTCTGGAAATTACAGCCAGTCAATTATGGCATCTTTGGCTTCTAAGCCCCTTCCTTCTCGTGACCACTGGGAGTGACCATACACCTAGGCTTAATGAGCACTTGAGCTCTTATCAATTCAATGGTCACGATTTAATCTCCTGAAATGGACAATTGTCGTAAATTTGGCATTTATCCCTTCGAAACTTTTGGGTTTCAAACCTTTCAAAAATTTTGAATAAGAACTCTTGAACAGATCGTATGGTTTACATTCATTTCGCGGAAAGCAGATCAATCGTCAGATTTTATTATTACATGGCTTAATTCGATGGCCAGGACTTAATTAACTATTGAGATGGATGGCCACCTTTTACTTTAGGTCTTTGGCTATTACACTTACATTATCCTTCCACTGTATCTTGATCAATGGTTGAGAGTGCACCCAACATCAGATCGACGGTTGAGATCTCCTTCGGGTCTTCGGACTTCAGATATTTCGAGTCTCAACCCTTTATATCCTATGTACGTAAATCTTTCGAAGCTGACAATCCTCTGACACGTGTCCCTCTCAGATTAAAGGTCGAGATCTCCTCGAGTCTCCAGACTTCAGAGATTTCAAATTTCAACCTGTTCTTTCCTTCGGAGTGATCACCTGCTGAATCAGTCATAAGACAGTTGAGACTGCTTGTTGTCAGTTAACGTTTTCACTTACACTATCCTTCCACTATAGTAGATCGATGGATGAGACTACTCTTGAAGTGATCTTCAGATCGAATGTATCGTGTCCACTTCGGGTCTTCGACATTCAGGAATTTGGGTCTTTGGGCGAGTGTTGGTGGTAAAACTCCCAAAGAAAAACTACCGGAGTGACATAACTCTTGCGTCACTTGATGACGTGTCACGATCCGATCAGCTTCCATGTGTCACTTATAGTCGTGAGTTTCACGTACCTAAAATGTTGATTTCAACTTGATACTTGTCATTCTCTAACTGTGCCACGTGTCCTTGCTGACGTAGATTGCTGACGTGGTCTATCACATTTTCTTGCTGATGTCGACGTAGATCTCTTGATGTGACACATGTTCATCTCCTTGATCTAATGGTGAGGATAATATATTAGATCGATGACTGAGAGAGACTTCGGATCTTCGTCCTTCGGGACTTCGAGACTTTTGACATTTGAAACTCCCAAATCAATTCTCCCATAGTGATGTAACTTGCTTACATCACTTGTTGACATGGCACGAGTCAATTTCCTCTTGATGTTTGTCATCATCCAATGATTCCATGTGTATTTGTTGATGTGGTCTAATGACATGGTATGTTGACGTGGACTTGCTGACGTAGTCTACCATATGCCCTTTTGTTGACGTGGTTTGCTGACCAACAACCCCGATCCAACGATCCTCGTTTGTCCTCCAAATCCAATGGTCATTATTCATTTTAGATTTCTGGGCTTCGGGTATTTCACATCTCAAGCTTTCTAGAGCGTAACTTCCTCGCAACTTTATATCTGAAGTGAATCTTGTTCGTTGATCAGGATATTAGATTGATGGCTTGGTATTTCTACGATGCATCTCTTCTGGCTTATGTTGTCCTTCCACTTAGAATGATCCGACGGCTGAAGGAATTCACATTCTGGGAATTTCAAATCTCAATCTTTCCAGAGCGTACCCTCCTCGCATCTTTAGATCCTAAGTGAAACATGTTCGTTGATCAGGATCTTAGATTCACAGCTCAATCTTTCTGTGATGCGGCTTTGCTAGCTTATCTTGTCCTTCCACTCGAAAGTGATCCGAGAGCTAACGGGAATTCACATAATCGAATTCTCAATTATTTTACCTCTCTTATCCTATCCTTCCACTCAAAAATGATCCAATAGTCGAGAAGACACTTGAAGCAGATCAACAGTCGACGATTATTGCGGAACCACAACTTGCGAGTGATTTAACTCAACACCCAAACTCCTCAACTTGAAGTTGTGCACTGTTGGTGAGTCAACCACAATCGTCAATCTTCGAATCTATAAGATCAGACATCCCTGACTAATTGCGGGGTTGGAACCAACGCGATGTTTAATTCTCCTTTCAATCTCTGTAATTCATCCCTACCATATATTTGGCGATTATGCATCCGACGATCACGATTTAATCTGACTTAAACTCATTATTTTTTGGATCAACCATAGTCTTAGACCTTTGAAGCTATGAGATATGACGATCTATATAGATTGAGGGATTGTTACTGGTGAGTAGTTTAATTCAGCTTTCGCTCCCCGCAATTCATCCCTGCCATTGATCTAGCTTGCAGATCTGATGGTCACGATCCTCCAATGATCATCAAGCCCACGGACGCTCATATGACCAATGTCCATAATATGAGATGATCATCACAGTTGATTTCTTGATCGGACGACTGTTGAAGCTTCTCACCCTGATCTTAGATATTCATTCACTAATCCTCCTGATCTTTTATCTTCATTCTCTTATGTATTGTGCTTTCCTTTCTGAGTTGTGATCTATGCTTGCTATTCGCTCCTCCTCCTGAGATTACGCTTCCTTCTGCTCCACCTTCTTTTCTTTCCATCAATGAAAAGCACACTCTTTCTTGCAAAACATGCCAACACTTGTAACTTCTTGACCTTAGATTTGGGGCTTCTTGACCACACTTTGGGGCTTCATATTTAAGAGGGATCCAAACCTAGTTTACTTCAGGGCTTCATAACCACTTAACCATATTTCCAAGAATTCTTGTAGAATTCTTCAAAGTTTCTTCCTGTGAGGGACATGCTTAAATATACACCATAAGGGGACCACTTTGGATACTTCTTCAAATACACCCATCACTTCTAGAGGATTCCAAACTTGCTTTGGGGCTTCTTCTAGGGTTGAAATCAATGAAAACCAATTTTTCAACATGGACATCCAAACATAATGAATGAATGTAAATATAACTTCACTATGTAGGAGAAACCGTGTCATCCAATGAATGAAGTTGATTTACAGGTACATGAAGTGCTTTTTCATGGCTAGATGACATAAAAAATGTTTCATCCATGGAATTCCCCAACTCATGACTTTCACATTCAGGAAAATTCGTCCAACGATAATGGTTTTAAAGATGAATTTATTTTTAGACATGAACATGCTCAACCTTGGGATTATGGTAGGAGTTTTAAACCTCTCATATAGGTGAAACCAATCATGAGTCATTGATCTACATATTTTTTCAGATCTAATCAGTTTTCTTGCATTTCATCCATACATATGATCGATAAAATCAAGGAGGTACAACCATATTTGTGTAGGTTTCTATTGGATCTTCCTTAAAGTCCCTCTTTTTGGATGGTTTGATGAGTAAAAGTGATGGTTTTTTCTAAACTTATGACAAGAAAGATGATTACATCATCCCTATCCACCTTTGGAGAATCTTGTAGTAGTACATGTAAACCTTGGCATGACTTTGTTCTTCTCTCACATGGTCATGGTCCTACTTTAGGTTTTGTCCAAATAAAGGTAAATGAGATTTCGACATAATCTTACTTGATCCTTTATGTTTCACTATTTTGGTTTGTGACCAAGCATAAAGGTAAATCTCAAGGTATTTATGAACTCATTAAATGGTTACATTGTATTTATGATTTTACTTAGCATGTTATATTTATTATATTACGATAGGTTACAATGAATAATCTCTTTAGCATGAGAATTATCTTAAATTGTGTTCTTTATTTTATTGAGGCTTGCATTTTGATCTTATTAGGATAAGAAGAAATGATTCTTACACTCTTTAAGGGTTGGTGTTATATGGTTCGTTCATTTCATTTCAGGCATGGATTTAATTTTGTCTCAAGGAAGTGATAAGGAAATTGTGTCTTTACCCTCCCTTTCATTTAATATCCATTTATTTATATTCTTTTAGGTCTACAAGTTTTCCAGACTCTAGAGTTCTCATGCACTCTTGATATGAGCACGTTTCCCCAAATTGAAGACAGTTGCTATGCCTCATATTCTATGTAGTGTACACTAAATGTTTTCACAATATGTGATCAATCTGATGAGTTAAAAATGTGATGATTTCTTTGTATGTGGCCATGATGGGATGACTGATGTACAAGTGTTGGTTAGTGGGTTTCCCATATCTCCTTAGATGGATGATCATGAAATGTCCTTTTAGTCCCCATTATCAGGGTGCTTGGTTTTATTACTCCATCCAAATATCCCTTGGAGGTGGTAACTCCCTCTATGTGGGGAATTTATGTCCTAGGTAGGTATGTGGGCCTTCTTAGATGGATCTACTAGGATACACCATTTACAAGGGCTATAATTGTTCACTTATTTTATTTTCTATGTAAAAGGTGATTGTGATTTGTAAGGGTTGTCACACCCATGGTTTAGCACACCTATTTTACCCCACTTGGACCCTCTCTTTATTAGGTATGTACCACACTTTGGTCATGGATCCTCAAAGGTGATTATGCATATGTTCGTTGAGTTTCATGTCTCTCAAGGCATTGTCACAATTCTCAAGGTAGTATACATATGCTGAGGCATTGGTCACATCCTTTGAGGCACATTTAGGTTTATTTTTCACACATGGACATTATCTACACATGCCACATGGGGGATATTAGAATGTTCCTCTTATTTCATACTTTTGGAGATGTCTTTTATGTAATTTGAGGGTTGACCCATTTTTTTTATGCCAATCGTGTTGTGGGGAGTTTTATGACCCATGTTTTTACTTGGAGGGTCACTCCCATGCTTCATGGAGGTTCCTTGACCTTAGATATGGACATGGTCATGATTTGGAGACATATTTCAAGGATTTGTGGACATTATTTGATCATTCCTTGAGCACATTTTTTGAAGGTCATCCCATTTTGAGGTCATTCTCCACACTTCCATGAAAATAATACACTTGGAAGAGAGAAAAGTTGGAGATTTAATTTGTTGGGAGGATACCCCACCTTGTTTTGAGGCCCCCCGACACCCTTTTCTTGTAATGTTGTACTTGGAGAGAAAATCATCCCCATGATTTGTGGGCTCCACCTCTTTTATGAGCGTTTCTAGCATGTAAAGAATATTTTCATTGTAATTTGACTTAGTCTCCAATTTATGTGGATGAAAATTCACTTTTATTTTATTTCCTTAACCTAGATTGAGGGAATAAAAAATGGGAAGGAGTTGTGAGCCTCGTTTATAAATAAAGACCCTCCTCTCATTCAAATCTTGTGAATAGTTGGAGATCATTTCGAGCCACTAATAGAAGATAGTTTACTTGGTGTTTTGGTGTCAATTCTTGGAGCTCTTTCTTTCTTGGTTATTCTTCATGGTACTAAAGCTATCAAGATCAATCCATTGATGAGTTACTAAACTATTTGGAAGGAGGATGTCTAGGGTTTGTATCTCTTCCATCTTCCTTAAAAGTATTTGGTAAGTGCTTATCTCTTGAATCAATTAGTTTTATACTCCTTGGAAATGGTTTTAAGTATTATTTCCAATCTTGTTTTGATCATGTTGGTGAAGGATACCCCCCTGAGGAAACCTTTCTTGTAGGGCCTTGGTTTTCATGTTTTTTCTTGATTATACAAGGGACTACTAGCCTCGAGGAACTAGTCTCCCACTCTAATACACAAACATTGAATAACCAATTCTTAGAGGGTCATACTTCTTGACCTCGTAAGCCCTAAGAGGAGACAGGGCACTAAGCTTAACTCCCAACAACCAACCACAAAACCCTAAAAACTAAAATTATTTTCTTTTATGTCATATGAAATATAAAAATACAAAAAAATAATAAAATATATACTGTCAAAAAACATTTATTTCTTTCCTAGTGAAAACTTAATAGTTTGCTTTCATTTTCTAGACATTTTTATCCAATGGTTTATGGTAAATCGTTGATTTTTAACCTTGATAGGGAAAATCAGCCCCACACACTTGTGATTAAAGGTTTTATCTAACATTTTGTGGGATTATTTAAGAGGTTTATCAATTATAGAAATTATATTACAACAAAGAAAAATGGAATTGGTCAAACCTTAAAGCTAGGGTTTAACCCTAAGAGGTGAACTTTAACCCCTACCCTAGCTAAATTTTCACGTGTGGATTGTTTATAAAGAATATATAATACTTTCTAATGGTAAAATTTGTCTCATAAGTGGTTCATAGCTATTATTTTACATTTTGGATATTTTGGGTGAAACCCTAGGGGGATTCACCACCTATCTTTGCAAGTTTGAGATAATTGCATAGTTATTATTCATTTATGCTTACAATAATTCATTTTTGGGAATTTTTTTACATACTTTATTCATTTCCCTAGCCAAAGTACCCAAGGTTTATCATTACAAGTGTTTTTAGGCACTCTTGAGGTGTTTTTCCTCACCCAAAATGTGCATTTTTTGCGTTATATATCATAAATCAGTGTCTAGAATTTGTGGAAAATAGAAATATTATCCAATCTAAAACATTTAATTAGGATGTAAAATATTTATATCATTTTTTCTTGGTTTGTGTGATTCGATCTCACTCGTGTATGGTAAAAGGTACACATTTCTTCATCCAAAGAATGACATCGTAGTCTTGATTTATATTTTTGTTATAGAATATTTATTTCAGATATTAGCACTTGAATAATTATCTCCTAAACCTGTTTATATTGAAGTATTTATTCCCTAGTTCTTAGTTGAATATTCTCAAGGCATTTGGCTACTCTATTGGCATTGATCTATCTAACTATATATCGCGGTATGTGTTATGGAAATGACTTGTATCATAAGCTACCCTGAGTTACTATATATTTTCATTTCCATGGATTGGGATAACCCCCTATGGCTTCAAGGATCTATCCTAGAGTGAAGGGAAATGGTGTTAAGGTGACACTGGTGTGTTTCCCATGTTGTGCTTATCCCCATTAACACCTCTACAATGGTTGCTAGGTTGGGTGGTAATATAACCCTAACATGCCTTCCCCATTAAAAAAAAGTTGTGTCCTCAAGTATTGAGATGTGGAAAGTGATATAGAATGGTTGTTGGTTCCCATGTAGCATATTTTGGTTGTGTGTCCTTCCATTGGATTAAAACTTCCCTGATTATGTGCTGGTGGAGACGATGCTCTTGTTTTTCAACGATGGCCTCTGGCTGCGACCAAATGGAACCTTCTTCATCCAATTCAGGTAGATTAGTTTAAACCTGGAAATTGGGTCCTACCACTTTATTTAAGCATTAGACATGAAATATTGGATGGATCATAAAATAGTTGGGGAGTGCTAATTTATAAGCCACCTACCCAATATGCTTGAGGATCATGTAGGGGCCATAAAAATTTGGAGCTATTCTTGTGGTGGTATTATTTGAGGGAAGTTTGCTTACACAATTTTATATGAAGAAAGAAATGATCCCCTTCTTTGAAAAGTGTCCAGAGTGATGTTGGGCATCCTATTACTTCATCTCATTCTAGGCAATGAATATATTATCTTTGAGAGTGCGTAGAATTTCATCCCTAGCGGTAAGGGTTTTCTCTACTTCTTGTACCTTGGAGACACCTAGTAGGTAAGATAATACAGATAGAGTATTTTTTCCATAAATTTCCTCAAATGGGTTCATGAAAGTGGCACCATGATAAGTTGCATTGCAACACCATTCAACTAGGGGTAACCACTAAGCCCATTGAGATTATCACTCTGAAGTGAAGCACCTCAAATATGATAACAAAAACTTGTTGATAGCCTCTTTCTGACCATCAGTCTAGGGATGATAGGTAGTGATAACATTCAATTTGTTGATCTATAGCATAAACAATTCTTTCCAGAAGTTACTAGTGAAAGTGGGATCACGGTCCATGACAATAGACTGGGGCATATCATGTAGTTTGAAGATATTATCCATGAAGACATGAGAAATCGTGGAATATTTAAAGGAGTGTTGGAGGGAACAAACATGATCATATTTAGAAATTCAATCAACAATAATCACCAGATTTGTGTATCCTCACTATGAAGTCCATAGAAATGTCTATCCACATAGTAGGTGGAATTGGTAAATGTTGTATTGCACCTTTAAGTTCATCCAAAAGATCATCAATGACTGGAATGGAAACTTGTCCTCTATGGTGATTTTTTTTAGAGCAAAAAAATCATGATAGGTGTACCAAGTGCCTTATTTGTTTTGTACCATGACCATTGAGGATGAATAAGGACTTGTACTAGGGAGAATAACACTTGCATCAAACAATTATTGAACAATATTTTCAATTTCATTTTTCTAAGCAAAGGGGTGGTGATAAGGGTGAACATTAGATGGAAGGATACTAGGTATGAGTGGAATGGAATGATCGTGGGTACCATGGGAGGGTGGGAGGCCTTGGGGGGTTTCAAAACCTGGTTGGTGTTTGGTTAAGAGGGACTGCATGTTGGGATGATTGGGTTGGGAAGGGGTCTCAAAGGCTTGAATAGCATGAAACTAGGAGATAATTCCATAATGGACTTTTTTTAGGATTTTTTCCATATGATGTAAACTAACAATATCTGGAGAACCTAAAGTGATTCCTTGAAGAGTGTAAGGGTACCTACACTGTTGAAAGCTCATGTATAACTCTTGGAAATCCATGGTGATGGGACCCAATTTGTGTAACCAGTCAACACCTAGACCAATGTCACAACCACCCATTTCAATGGAAAACATGTGGGATTTCAAAAAATAATCACCAATTTGAAGGCACACATTTTCACAACGACCCCCACGTTTCATGGAGTCGACATTAGAAATCATGATCTGAAATTTGTTCACTACATGGATATATAAATGTGTCTCTTGGGAGACACAATCGTGAATAAATTTATGGGTGTTGTTTTTTTCAATTAAGACAATGACTTTAAGGTGCTTGATATAGTCAATTAATTTAAGAGTTTGGGGAGATAAAATACCAGCCAAGGTGTGTAGGGATGTTTTTGGTTCCAAAGAAAGTTGATTAAAAGGTGTAATGTCATCATTTGTATAAGAAAGAGGTTCTTGAGGTAGAGCATCACCATCATCTTCTGATATTTCTTCAAAAATGGCCATGAAAAGTTTCTACTCCTTATATTTGTGCCCAAGAAAATGTTTTTCATCACCATTGTAACAAATTCCTTTAAGTTTAAGTTCAACCATTCCATCCCTAGTTAAGTTGTGGATATTGAGAGGAGGAGAAGGAAGAGAAGGATTGGTGGGAAAGGGACGGGGAATAAAAGATGTTTTTTTTTATTTGAGTAGTAACCACTTGTTGTGCTTCCCTATCTCGATGATCCATTAAGACATGAGAAATATTTTTTTCCTTTATATTGTTATTAAAACATTCTTTGAAAAAGGTATCTTACATGCCTTCTGTGTGGAAATCTAGATTCTCAAAAAAAGATATGTAATCTTCAACTATACTTGACTATTTAAGCTTGGTTAAGTGGCCCAAATTATGAGTATCAATCTCAAAACACTCATAAATATTTGTGACAAATTGAGTCTAAGAAATATAACTTATGTGGGAATTGTTATTCCATTTCCACCATTTATAGCACTCAATATATAAATATAAGACACCAACACTAAGTTTCATTAAATCATCAGAGATTCCATGTAGTGAAAAATTGTGTTCCAATTGACTGACCTGGGCAGTGGGGTTTGAGCTATCAAATTTATTCACATCCACTTTGAGAAGGCACAAATCATGAACAAGGGTGTGTTGAGGGGGTTCAAGATCCATTTAACTCAACAACAGGAACCAAACCCTCTTGAGAGGCCCAATTAGACTTGCAAGCGTTTGATGAGTGGTAAGGTTCTTTAAATTTGTTATTTGGTTGGAATTATCGATGGGATTTATTCGTGATTGACATATATGTCTTTTTTTGTTACGCCATTCCTTAGGCTATGCAATTCTCTTTTTAGTCTTTTTCTAACGTATATAACAAAAGAAAGATAGAAATTTGACCTAGATGACAAAGGGAAGCTAACTATGTGTTGGGGGAAGCCTGTGTTGTAGGATAACCTTTATACCATAACATGCAGACGAAAAAGATCTAAACCATTTCAAACTAGCATTAATATCATTTTGATTAGAAGAAATTCAACATTGTCTGAGATAATAGTTAAAGAAATAAATATATACTTGACAAGAAGTTAGTGCAAGAAAAAAGTAATTTTCAATGCTCCATTATCAATCACAGGTTAACACAATCGATTTCTATTCATCAACTAGAATAAAAGAACGGTTGCAACATTATAAGATAACTTTAAATAACATATACAACAACTCTTACTCAATACAACAACAAATATTGAATCCAAAGGCAGAGATAATCCCCCTTGGTCCAATCACATTCACGCCTTAGATGATAGAAGTGTCTTTGGTTCTAAACAAAACTTCTTAATTAAAACAACTTGCACATAAATAGAAAAATCTCTCTCTAAAAACCATCGACCCCTCTGTCCAAGGTCGATGCCATTATTTATAAAAAAATAATTAAACTAAAAATAGCTACTAAAGTTGTGTTAAGTTAAAAAAATTCCACGTGTCCCCGAGGTGTAGGACAGTCGGTGACGGAGTGTGTTGTTAAGCCACTCCGTGATGTTAAAGTCACTGGTTCAAAACCTGCGGGGACAAAAAATCCAACCATGTTAAGGGTTGGTGTGGCTCAGGCCGGGTGCGATCCCCGGGTGATTTTGACGGCTTAGATTCCCCTGAGTCGTGGTTTCTCAAGCCACAGGTTAATCGCAGGTCCTGCACAAATTAACAAACAAAACAAAAATGCCACGTGGTGGATTCTATCTATCTGTTCTCTTTTGCTTCTCTTTTGATCATCTAGTGGTTTTACTGAAGTGGATTTTTCCTCTCATACTTTGACCACTTTATGAAGATATCTTCGCATGTATTTGCATATGGGAACCTGTGTTGATCCATCGGAGTGGAGAGGAACTCCTTTATCTCTATTGTTCATTCCTTATACTTGATTAGCTTGACACTCAAGAGTTGTAGGACTACAAGAGATTTAATCGAGGGTTCCATGAACTTCTTCACTTGACCTGAGATCATGCTTGAAATCTGTGAAATCTTTGCTTCCCATGCAAGGTCTTTCTCTTCACGTTGTTTAACTATGTCATGCAAATCAGAGAAATCCTCTGGTGGACCAAAATCTAGTAGGTCAATGTTCCTAATTTCCCAGTTGATTTTCTCCCAAATTTTCTCACACTCTCCCCATATTTCCTGGATTTGTCGTTGAGGTTCCTGGACCATGCTCACCCAGTGTTCAGCTACCTTCCTGATTCAAGCGATGTTGCTATCCATGATAACTCGTATGTCATTCTCTTCTATATCTTGACCCTTCTTGATGTAGGAGCATCACTCCACATCATCAAGCGCCAGCACACCCAACACACGTTCAATGGAGAGGAGAGGCGCAACCCTCTCACTTTCAAATTTCAAATTTGAATTTAATGTATTAAATTTTTGTAAGGCTGGTAGAGCTGAATCTGTGCCTTTGAGCATGTTGTAGTTGGTTTCACCTTAATGGATGATAGGTTTATGGGGATCTAGATCCAATTCAGATTAGATGGCCCATTCAATGTAATTCATTGTAATTAATGAGAGTTGGTGAGGATGGAGGGAAGTGCTCGAGGAGCCCCCCTTTTGTAAAGAGATCTTCTTTTGTTTTTCAGTTAGGTAAGGCAGAGAAGAATAGACAGAATAGGTTAGATAGGAGAGGAGAGCCAAGACTTTGTTGCAGTTCGAGCTCGAACACATTATAATCATGTATTCTTGATTAATACAAACAAAGCATTTTTCTTGCATGTTATTCTGTGTATGTTGATGAATGTCTTTATGTGTTTATGATATGATATAGATGTATGTTAGATGTACATTTGCAGGGATAGATAGATTTTTCTATTTGCGGGTCTACTAATCTTAGGTCTAGATTCTTTGTGGCTTCATGCAAGAGGTTGCGTGATAGAACATTGCAGGTTCTGTAAGCTAGTGCATAGAGTGCACTTTTGAATTTTGTGGAATTTGGACAGATTTGTGCCAGGAGGGTGCACCAGAGGAAGTATTAGACCCAGGGAGAAACCTCAAGGTTGTTGAACACCTTGGAGGTAATATTGTGTAGATCAAGGCACAGAGATAATAGAATCATTGAGGGTTCTATGGAAGCTCTGCCAGGAGGGAATTGAGCAAGTGCATAGAGGGCACATAAGAACTCTATTCTGAGTTTAGAGGAAGGAGAAGTGTCGAGGAGAAGACACTCACAGAGGGAAGAATCGTTGAGAATTCTGTAAAGGCTCTGCCAGGAGGGCATTGAGAAAATTCACAGGATTCATTGAGGAGAACTCTATTTTGAGTTCGGTGAGAAGACAAAGTCACTGAGGATTTTGGATAACTCTACTAGGTGGGCATTAAGTTAGTGCAAGTGTGCACAGAAGGAACTCTTGTTTGAGTTTAGGAAGAAGATAAGTGTCACATGAGGAGACACTCACAGGGTTACTGAACACCCTGTAGGCTCAACAAAGTGTGCTTGAGTAGGAAGTTTCCAGAGGACACTTACATCCCTTCAAGGAGAGAAAGGGACAGAAACACTTTGAGGTCAGAGACACAGATAAGCTCACAGGAGATAGCACAATTGCGTGCAAGGACCCTGCAAGGAGTCACAGAGGCCAAGAAAACCCTTTACAGGGTTCAGAGTTTGAGAAGCTCAGGAGGGACAATGCTTCTAGAATGAAGGCGAGCTCATCAAAGTCAGATCGATCTCGTAGAGGAAGAAAACGTCGAGGCCTTTGAAACTTTGAAAATCTTACAAGGGAAAGGAAGAAGGGAATGCTCAGGAGGGAGCACAATTGCCATTAGATCAGTTGGAGAGATGAGATCTGGACCGTCGAGGTTCATGTCTAGACAACAGGAGGAGAGAGTGTAGAATATTAGATCTGGGTTGTCAGATCTAGTACAAACGACCGATAGCCATCGGATCTGGAGGAAGGCGCACAGAGTTTAACCTCTAGGAGGTCGCGCAGGAGAAGAGATGAAACAGACGATGGAGACACTTCATGGAGAAGTGTGAATCCTGTGGACCGTTGGATGAGAAGCAGCAGGAGTCGTCGATTCCCCTTTGGACTGGGATTTCGACATTTGAACATTTCGGGGTTCGGCATTTTGGTATTTCTGATGACAAGGAGTCGGGGCATTTGGCATTGAAAACCCCAAAGTTGTGAAATGCGGCGTGCCTTTGGAGTGGGGTTGTGGTCCCAGAGGAAATATCCATTTCAAAATTTTGGCATTTCGGGGTCTGGGAGTTTGAAAGACCAAGAACCGTCTACAGCTGGAATCGAGAATTCACGAATTTTGGAATCCCAAAAAGAGGACCGTGGTCACGGATAGTATTTCGGAATTTCGGGACCTGGGGATTCTAAAGACAGAGAACCGTGGGAACACTTGCATCGCATTTTCCCGAATCGCGAAATCTGGTAGCGTGGTCACGTGGATGAATTCATTTTCGGCATTTCAGGAACCAGGTGTTCGAGAGGCTAGGATTCGGGATACAGGGAGTCCCGACTCGTGAAATCGTGAAATGCGAAAACCCGAAAGCATTCAGAGGCTAAGGGGAGGACCCAGAATCGTTGGGCCCTTTTCGGTGTTTCAGTGACCGGGAGTTGGAAGGGACAAGGAGCCTAGGAGAGCTCGCTTGCAGGAGTCCCGAAAACCTGAAATACGAAAGGTGGGTTGGTTGAAAGACTTGCACCTGGTGCATGTTTGCGTAGGTGGGGTTTTCGTAGAAGGACCTGTGGATCAGATTCATGGGGTTCCAGTGAGGACCTAAAAGAACTAATTCAGTTCTATGGATTCGAAGAAGAGCAATCATGTGCAGATCTCGGCCCAAGGGTCGGGGCTCTGCGTCAATGTGGTATTAGAGCAGGATTTGACTTCTGTAGGTGACAAAGGCAGGGAGTGTCAAGCTTTGCTTACAGACAGAGGAAAAGGAAGATAGAGTGCTGAAGCTCTGTGAAGATTGTTGCAAGGTGCGCAACAGTCTATAGACAGTCAGGAGGACTGTAGGAAAGGCTGGAAGCACTCACGGTTGCAGAGTGACAGCAACAAGTTTTCCAGGAGGGTAGACATGAATAGGAAGATGGCTACTAAAGTCCATGGATGAGGTGGAAAGAAGAACCACCAACAATAAATAAAAGATGATATGGATGAAGAGCTCGTTGAGATAAGGGCGAGAATGGAAGAGCTTGCACTGCGGATGTAGCAAGATGCAAAGACACATTGGGTGTATGAATGGCCTCTGAGGAGGAAGGTGAAGTGGCCAGTAAAGAAATTGTTGGCTAGAAGACAACAAAGGTTGTTGAGGAGGTTGTTGAGGTATGTGAAAAGCCTCAGGGCCACAGATGAGATGGTTCATGCATGTGAACCAGATACTGGGAGAAATCTCAGTGACATTGAGGATGAATTGAGATCACTGGATGATCTCAAAGACTGCCAGGAGGGCAGAAATGAATTTTCAAATTGCCAGTTGGACAATGAAATGAGATCATTCAAGGATATCATAGACTGTCAGGAGGACACCAGTGGAAATTCATATTGCCAGGAGGGCAATGGTATGAGATTAGTTGAAGATCTCGTAAACTGCTAGGTGGGCAGAAGTGAACTTTCAAGTTGCTAGGTGGGAAATGGAAAGAGATCATTTGAAGGTCTCGTATACTGCCAAGAGGGCAGTATTGAAGGCTCAGATTGCTAAGTGGGAAATAAGATGGGATCACTGGATCTCATAGACTGCCAAGTGGGCAGTAGAAAATTCCCAAATTGCCAGGTGGGTAGGGGAAAAGAAGTGAGACTGTCTGAAAGTCTCAGGGACTTAGGAGTGAGTTCAGGACAGTGAGGAGTGTCGATAGGTGAAGATTCATGTGGTTTTGCAGACCATGTGAATGAATATGATGACAAGTTAAAAACTTACACCATCCAAAAGAAGGATCGGAAGAGCATTATGATGATTGGGGGAATTCGGGTATTCCTGCCATATAGCCCAATTGAGGCCAGCGTGTGTGTTGCCAATGTAGCAACAGCAAAAGGACAACCAGTTGTGACTGTCAAAGAGATGGAGCAGATATCAGAAGCTACCCAAGGAACAGAAGAGGAGCATGCAAATAAGATGCTCACTCCATGGGAAATGGAGTTAGAGATGTTGGAGGATTGGTTGAGCAATCCAGAGCCAGTATATGGCTGCCACGAGGAGACATTCAAGAAAATGTTAGTAGACGATAATTTCGAGGAATTGCTCAAAAAATTAAGCCAAGGAGATGAACGGTTGGTGATGACTGTAATGTCGAGGCATGCGGCAATAGATGAAGGGAAATTCCAGTCTGAGGAGCAGCTGGAGGAAGCTGGAATTCAACCAGCACAAGGAAAAATGGAAAAAGTTAAGTTGTCGGAAGAGGAAGCTGGGCAACAGCTCAGTGAACAGACTGCAGAGCTGAATTTTGTAGTAGGGTGACAAGTTGAGGCCACAGAGGAAGAAGATGGCATGGGAGATCTATTTGATCTACCCATTTGCAGGGAAGAAGTGTAGTGGAACAGGCTGCAAAAGGAGATCCAACCATGGGAGAAATTGGACGAGGATATTGAGGAGATTAGAAGGTTTATGTTGAGGTCAGTAGTAGAAACTGCCAGTGAGGATAAGTTGAGAAAGAGGAGACCTACCATAGCAGCAGGGCAACAGATGCAGTAGCAGTAGCGAAGCAGTAGACTAGAAGGACAGCTCCAAAGAATTGTTTGGGATCTAGGTGGGTTTCAATAACCATGTTGGGAAGCTCATGAGAATGAGCTCATGAATTTTTTACAGCAGAGGAGTATGATGCAGGAGCATCACTCCACGTCATCAAGCGCCAGCACACCCAACACGCGTTCAATGGAGAGGAGAGGTGCAACCCTCTCACTTTCAAATTTCAAATTTGAATTTAATGTATTAAATGTTTGTAAGGCTGGTAGAGATGAAGCCATGCCTTCGAGCATGTTGTAGTTGGTTTCGCCTTAATTGTTGATAGGTTTATGGGGATCTAGATCCAATTTGGATTAGATGGCCAATTCAATGTAATTCATTGTAATTAATGAGAGTTGGTGAGGATGGAAGGAAGCGCTCGAGGAGCCCCCCTTTTGTAAAGAGATATTATTTTGTTTTTCAGTTAGGTAAGGCAGAGAAGAATAGAGAGAATAGGTTAGAGAGGAGAGGAGAGTTGAGACTCTGCTGCAATCTGAGCTCGAACACATTGTAATCAGGCATTCTTGATTAATACAAACAGAGCAGTTTTTTCTGCATGTTAATCTGTGTATGTTGATGAATGTCTTTATGTGTTTATGATATGTTGTAGATGTATGCTAGATGTGCATTTGCAGGGATAGATAGATTTTTCTATCCGTAGGTCTACTCGTCTCAGGTCTGGATTCTTTGTGACTTCGTGCAAGAGGTTGTGTGACAGAATGTTGTGGGTTATGTAAGCCAGTGCATAGAGTGCACTTCTGAATTTTTCGGAATTTGGACAGAGTTGTGCCAGGAGGGCGCACCAGAGGAAGTATTAGACCCAGGGAGAAACCTCAAGGTTGTTGAACACCTTGGAGGTAAGATTGTGCATAGAAAGGCACAGAGATAACAGAATCATTGAGGGTTCTATGGAAGCTCTACCAGGAGGGCATTGAGCAAGCACATAGAGGGAACAGAAGAACTCTATTCTGAGTTCAGAGGAAGGAGAAGTGTCGAGGAGAAGACACTCGCAGAGGGAAGAATAGTTGAGAATTATGTAAAGGCTCTTCTAGGAGGGCATTGAGAAAAAGCACAGGATGCATTGAGGAGAACTTTATTTCGAGTTCGGTGAGAAGACAAAGTCACTGAGGATTCTGGAGAACTCTGTCAGGTGGGCATTGAGTTAGTGCAAGTGTGCACAAAAGGAACTCTTGTTTGAGTTCAGGAAGAAGAGAAGTGTCACAAGAGGAGACACTCACAAGGTTACTAAACACCCTATAGGCTCAGCAAAGTGTGCTTGAGCAGGAAGTTTCCAGAGGACACTTACATCCCTTCAAGGAGAGAAAGGGACAGAGACACTTTGAGGTCAGAGCCACAGATAAGCTCAAAGGAGATAGCACAATTGCATGCAAGGACCCTGCAAGGAGTCGTAGAGGCCAAGAAAACCCTTTGGAGGGTTCAGAGTTTGAGAAGCTCAGGAGGGACAACGCTTTTAGAACGAAGGCAAGTTCATCAAAGTTAGATTGATCTCGTAGAGGAAGAAAAGGCTGAGGCCTTTGAAACTTTGAAAATCTTCCAAGGGAAAGGAAGAAGGGAATGCTCAGGAGGGATCACAACTATCATTAGATCAACTGGAGAGACGATATCTGGACCGTCGAGGTTCACATCCATACAACAAGAGGAGAGAGTACAGAATATTAGATCTGGGTCGTCAGATCTAGTACAAAGGACCGATAGCCAACGGATCTGGAGGAAGGTGCACAGAGTTTAACCTCTAGGAGGTTATGCAGGAGAAGAGCTGAAATAGACAGTGGAGACACTTTGTGGAGAAGTGCGAATCCCATGGACCGTTGGATGAGAAGAAGCAAGAGTCGTCGATTCCCCTTTGGAGTGGGATTTCGGCATTTTGGCATTTCAACATTTCAGGGTTCTACATTTCAGTATTTTCGATGACAAGGAGTCGGGGAACTTGGCATTGAAAACCCCAAAGTCGTGAAACACGGCATGCCTTTGGAGTAGGGATGTGGTCCCAGAGGAAGCAACCATTTCAGCATTTCGGTATTTCGTCATTTCAGGGTTCGGGAGTTTGAAAGACCAAGAACCGTCTGCAGCCGGAATCACGAAATCACGAATTCTGGAATCCTGAAAAGAGGACCATGGTCATGGATAGTATTTCAGCATTTCGGGACCCGAGGATTGGAAAGACAGAGAACTAGGGGAACGCTTGCATCGCATTTTCCCAAATTGCGAAAGCCGGTAGAATGGTCATGTGGACCAAGGCCTTTTTGGCATTTGGGAACCGGGTGTTCGAGAGGCCAGGAGTCAAGAGACAGGGAGTCCCGACTCGCGAAATCGCGAAACACAAAAACTCAAAAGCATTAAGAGGCTAAGGGGAGGACCCAGAGTCGTTAGTCCCTTTTTGGCGTTTTGGCGACCAGGAGTTGGAAGGGACAAGGAGCCTAGGAGAGCTTGCTTGCAGGAGTCCCAAAAACCCGAAATCCAAAAGGTGGTGTTATCTCCCAAAATAGCACCGTCATTTTGCTAATTTTGAAGAGATAAGAACAAGAATGAGTGTGTCAAAATCATTGGAGAAGATGAGCATCATAGTCATTGCACAAGTGCCCTGATTGAGTATTGGTCGAATGTATGAGGTGTGTTTGTTGAAATTCATCAAACATCGCAGTCACCAAGCACTTATTATAAAGAGCTATTTGCTTGAATTCTGCATGGAAAGGACGCGTGGAAGGTTTGGTTAATCCAGCGTAGCATCACGAGGCGTCAAAAAAAATGTTCAAGCATTAATGAGGGAGAATTGAGAGAGCCTATTCAACATATTAGATACTCGATTAGAAGCTGGATGCAATTGAAAACAGAGGCTTTGATTAGTTATGCTTATGGCCCGCCAAGTTGCGCATTTTTTTGTTTGCATCCATACCAGTTGGTAGAAAGACAGGGGAACATACAGGTGTTGGAAGATTCATTGAATCTCAACTTGATGCATTTTATAACTGGGCAATTTCTATATCCGATCGGGCCAAGATGAGAGGTTGCACAAAGGAAGCAGAAGAATTATGAAAGAAAGCAACCAAAAACTATGAAAGAGTTGTTCAGCTAAATTGGAATAGTCCTCAGGCACTTAATAATTGGGGCCTTGCATTGCAGGAACTAAGTGCTATCGTTCCTTCTCAAGAAAAGAAAACAATTGTTAGAACAATTGTAAGCAAGTTCCGGTCAGCGATTCAACTGCAGTTTGATTTTCATCGCGCTATTTATAACTTGGGGATAGTATTGTATGGTTTAGCAGAAGATAGTTTAAGAAGTGGGCGTCCAATCAGTGCGAAGGTAATGACACCGAATGAGCTTTACAGTCAATCTGTTATCTATATTGTTGCAGCCCATGCTTTGAGGCAATGGGTTATGATCCCAAGTACTGTGACCTTAAAGCACTGGTGGAGAGGGTATTATGTTGTTTCAGGCCTATGGTATTTTTCATTTCAGTTCATGCTGGTGTTGACATTGGGCATTCTTCATGGACCAAGCCAGTTTGGCCTCAGGGATATATCTGTGACATGACAAGCCATCAAGAGCTCACGAGCAAGAGAGGTGTTGTATATCATACTTATAGAATGGCTATAAATGAATCTCCCAGGTCTACTCTGCCTTTACTTGCTTGGGAAAAGGAGAGTGAAGAAAATGTCTATTTTTACTTGAGTGAAAAAGAAAAGAAGCTTCTCAAATGTAAAGTGTAGTAAGCTTGAGAGATACACCAGTTCTTTTGTTTTGCGCTCCCTCTCTTCTATCATGTGAACCAGGAAGAATCTCCTACGTCCTCAAGTGTAAGTTCTAGTATTTAGATTGGATTCCTCCTACATGGATGCAACAACAAGTTGTGAAAGCTCGTGCATTTTCAACAACAATTTGTGAAAGCTCATGCATCTGCAACAACTTGTCATAAAATCTCTTGAAAAAGAGTTCATTCTATATAAAAATTGGGTCAACCAAGACCTATTTCTATATGGAAACAATACCTGCACGGGGATGGGAATTAGTGTTATCGACTCATCAATATCTGGACTTGGAGGGTGTCCATATGCCAAAGGTGCAACGGGCAATGTAGCAACTGAAGATGTTTCTGGTATGCCAACTTTAGGTCGATCTGTTTTTGGAGGTGGACTTGGAGTTGATTATCGCCTAGCAATGGTTATTCCAGACAAGTGGATTGAATATTTGGAGCATAAACAAGGATGACAGGTGGCAAGGGATTCATCACATGAAGAGATCAATCCCATATTTCAAGGAGCTAATTCATCATCTTAATGATATTTTAGCAAGTCGATCAGCATGAAATCAAGCAGTCAAAGAAAATAGCAAATGTAAAGGTGGCAAATTGGTTCCAGATTTTATGTAGCCAGTTAAGGATTCAATCCCTTTTTGTTAGTCATAGCTTTCCAACAGGAGGAGTAAATGCACATGTGGCAATAAATCAAGAGATACATGTAGCACCTTGAAGACACCTCAGGCACATTTGGCAGAGAACAAATTTTCTGCAGATATCAAGGGTATCTAAGTGGCAATCAAGAGTATCTCTGTTTTGAGACATCCTTTTTAAAAGACAGCTGGAAACATCTTTGTAACTCAAGATTTCAAAGGTAGTTCGAGATCTTTATCATCCATAATTTTCCAGATTTCAAAATAGCCTTGACTCCATCTTTCCAGCATTCGAGATTTTCAAGATAATGTTGTCAAGACTTCTTTTATATATAGTTTTGTTTGTACAAGTGTCGATGATTGTAACTGATTTCTAATTTTAGAAAGCAGAAGGTTGACTCGAGCCTTTAGAGGATAAAGAGTATCGTTTCCTATATAAACATATGTAAAACAGAGTTAAAGGGGTTCGATTTCAGATACTTGTTATACTATGATTGTAAGAAGACTTGAAGGATAATACAAAGATAGATTTCTCTCTTCTACAATATCAGATTCTTCACCTGTCTCTCTCTATTTTATGTAAATTGTTTTAGCTCCAGTGACTGTCATCTCACCAGTCAGCTCATAATTTACTAAAAATTGCTTTACATAGTTTAATAAGCCCTACAGATTGTATTTGGCTTGTTAGATCTGTCTTCTCACTCACTTAAGATTTGCCATCTGATTATTGTTTTATGAGAGATCTGTTCATTTGATTACCCATTTATGGTCTGAGTACTCAAGTTATGATTTTTTATCTCATTGATCCACCTATAAAATACCAAAAACCATTATTTCTAAGTTACCAAGCATCCTTAGCCTACAACCCTAAGGAGTTTCTTGGAGTGATAACAGGTGGGTTGGTTGAAAGACTTGCACCTGGTGCATGTTTGTGTAGGTGGGGTTTTCGTAGAAGGACCTATGGATCATATTCGTGGGGTTCCAGTGAGGACCCGAAAGAACTAATTCATTTCTACGGATTCGAAGAAGAGCAATCCTATGCGGATCTCATCCTGAGGGTCGGGGGTCTATGTCACTTCTTCACTTAGTTGATGTAGTATATCCATTATAAGGTTTGATGTGCCTTTTCATACCATCATTGCATGTCTTTACAGGTTTCCATCTCCATGAGGGTATCTTCTTAGAAACTAGCGATGTGAGCGGTGAAGAGATCTCTTTCACTTTTGAATTATGCATACATTTCTCGGAAGTCACATTTCAATAGTACTACCACTTGTGTTGAATTTTGGCAGTACTTCACTTGATGTCATAGATGGTCTAGTTCCTTATTCATGGTGGCCACCTCACTTTCATATATTTTTTCCCTGTCTAAAGTAGCATCGGTTATGTCCACCCCTGCTCCGATTAGCTCAGTCATCTTAGCACTTTCTGTGTCGAACAACATATCCTCTATTGTTATGAAAAGTGTACTATCGAGTGTGAGCTTCTTTTTATTTATCGTTCTTATCATCGCAAATTTTCTTTTTCTGTCATAAGAAATTGCCTGTATATCAATGATTTCATCTATTGGTTCAGGAATCTTTTGATCTCTTGAGGGCAGAGTATTGCATAGGCTTCCTGCCATGTAGATGTGTTCTATGGCAGGTTCTTTTAGCTCCTTAGCAAGGGAAACTTATGTATGTCCTAGTGACTTTGCCTCTTGTTGGTGCTCGTCGATTGATGGAGTCTTGGTCCTAGATGGGGAAGTAGGAAAAGGATCGACATTAGATTGGGGTTCGAGCATTGAGATGCCTATTTTTGGTTGTTGTGTTTCTTATTCTTTTTCACTAGCACCCAAGTCATTCTTGGATCTGTCATTCTAAGGATTTGTTCCCAACTGATTGAGATATTTAGTGTTCAGAGTGTTCCTTGCCTCATGGTCGCCTTCCTGGGGATTTGGGATCAAAACATCGTAAGCTGGAGCAGATGTTTCCCTAGGATCTTCCTCTTGTGTGATTGGTACCGGGGTTATGTGTGAAGCTTATGAACCTTTCTCATCGTCATATATGGTGAATAAATATATGAGGAAATTATCCATACATGTCCCACTTGATGCTCTTGTTGACTCTCATTAAGCCATAGTAGTCACTGACGATCCTCCCTGTGGTGACATGGGGTTGGAGTTTTTTTGGTCAGCGATTTCCTCTGGTGGAATTATCTATGAGACATTTAGCTCTTCCTCATGATGGCTTGTATCGACCGGAGTAATCCTCAAGGATCCTGTCAAAGGATTAAGTGGGGGATATTCTCCAAATATTTGTATAGCTCTTTCAACTTCTTCTAGTAACAATATTACCCTCGTCTATGTCTATGTTGCTTCTAATGCTCTGATTTCTTCCCTTACCTTGAAGTATTCTTGACTTTTTTGTTCTATTGTTTCAACTTTATCATCCATAGTCATCACTTTGAATATGGACATATTGGGGTTATCCCTCCTATGGAGCACCTCCTCGCATTTTTGGGCGCCCTCTATAGATATTTCATCTTCAAAAATATCATGAGCATACGGCCAATAGGAGGATACTTATGACGTGTGTTGGGGACCTAAACCCTTCATATCATTCTTGTGAAATCGGCCTATGAAGAATCGATACTCAAGTTGATTTAACCCTTCTTGTTTCGCTTGCGCAGTGCCTTTGACCATATAAAATCCTATATGAAAACCATAGGGAATGAAAGCTCTATTTTTATCCTTTACCAGGGAAGCATTATAAACTTGTAAAATGGTCTGGTAAAAAATCTCTCCCAATATGAGATGGTCTGGGACATGAACGAGGACTAGGTGGGGAGCACCAGTAGCTCCAAACACTCTGATATAGGTGCTTGTCTCTTCAAAGTACCAGTGGCCAACTTTAGCTATCATATTTTTTGCTTCCACCGAAAGCCTAGGGAATTCCTTTCTAAAGATAATGAAGTATATCATGGCTATGAAGCCATCACATATCATGACATATGATCTTTTGTACCTATTATCCCATAAGATGCTAAAATAAACATGTATAATCAATTTGAAAATATTCCAGCGTAAATTCATACCTGCAAAAACGTTTCTTGTGTATATTGCATCCAGCAAGTAGGATGCCATGTAGAAGATTGGAACTTCTCCTTATTTCAGTGTTTGTGCATGTAGGAGATTAATACTAAGTTGTTTGGAGATAATGGATCCCCAATTGAAACTACTCCCAGAAATCACCACGGTATATGCCAAGGGCATCCAAGCTTCTGATAATTTTGAGCAATCCTTTTCTCCATATAATCGACAAATCAAAGCCATTAAATACATGTAGGGCTCTCTGAGATTTACTGTGTTATACTAGCCATTGTTTATGTTTGTGAATTTTTTTTTCTTCTCTCTACCATGAGGCTAGTAACCTACTAGTGTCATGATACTCATAAAATTTGACCACAAAATCTGTATGTAATCTCTCCTCTGGGTCCCCGAGTTTATAATACTTGTGTACCTCAACTGGAAGGAAAACACCAACACATTCGCCCTCCACATTGTTGACCATGAATTTCACCGTATTTGTGTGGTCAATTATCCATATTAAAATATTGATGCAAGGCAGAAATGGGGTCCGACAAGCCACCCTGTGTAGATATGATCTCTTGATTTTCACGAACACTTGATTATCCAATATTGTGACATCTGGGTTGTTGTGGGGTGTGAACTCCTGATCCAGATTATTTTCGGCACAAAATGAGAGCAGAGATATAATAAATCAATGTATATAGATATATTGAATATCCAATAAAATAATAGAAATGTATTAGAGATGTAACCATAAACACATAGATACAGTAATACACAATTTTCTATTAATGAGCGAAAATGTACAAAGACTGTAAAAATACAAAGTGAAAGACTCACTAGAATGGTGGAAGCTTATCTCTGAGAAGAGATGTGTCCGCTATTCACATTCACAAGAAGATGATTTTACAATGAGGCTCAAAATGCATTTTTATCATAAAGAAAATACAAAACCCGAAAGATGAAAATCCAACAAATTTGTGGACCTCGTTTTGGGTAGTTTGGTGTATCAACTTCCTTGTGGTGTAACTTTGGCATACGATCTCCGTTTGGGGTGCATGATAGATCATTGGAAAGGTATCATTGAGGAGATTAATTTTGGGGGCTCGATTAGGGCCTTCAACTATATTTGAGAAGCTCGATCCCAAAAAACCTTCATTTAGTCCCTCAAAATGGCCCCGGAAGTTAAAAACTGCTAAAAATAGTAAATTACCAAAATTGACAGAAAATTGTTTTGAGACAGTTGGAAAAGGTGGGTGGACATATATATTCACCTAGATCAATCCTCCCTCCTTAGGAATAAATGGTATCCATTGTGTTGAGTGCCCGGGGGAGAGGGAAAAGTGTTTGCTAAATCTGCATCTTGATGAGTTGCTTGCCTTGTTGGAGAAGTTGTGATGCTTAGCTTGTTGAAGGTTGTCACGAACTTGTGGATGGAAGGGTTAGAACTTTTTAACCATTCTGGCTACATGAGATGCATGTGTGGAAAATGAATCGTTAGACTTTTTTGAAATCTTTTTGACCTGCTTCTGTTGGATAGAAGGTTCTTGGACTAAGGCTACAATGGTGTTCTTATGTTCATTCTTTGAAAAGACTACAAAGAAGTTTAATTTTGTAGTATAAGATACTACCTCGAGGCACTTTTTAGGTGGGACAATAGTCGTAATTACCTCTAGTATCCTGTAGAGATGACCCGCCAGAGTAACAATGACACTATGGAGTCAAGACTCATAAATAGCATAGTTCTTCCACATATATGACTAGCCCAAGAGAACATCAAAGAAATTGAGGGTGGAAACATCACTTAATACCTCGTCCTTTAAGGGATGGATGTTGTATGACAATTGGCACTTTTAGATGACACAAACATCTTGTCCCTGGCGAAGCCACCTGATGTTGTATGGTTGTGGGTGTGGTGTTGTCAACAATTCCAATTGTTTGATGACCTCTACTGAGATGAGGTTCCTATGGCTTCCACTATCAACAAAAAGATGCATTGGAGCCCCTTCACCCACATCTGTGAATAAAAAAGGTGCTCCCCCTCTTCAGAATATTTTGGTTTTTCTAGTTGAATTGTTGCGGTCGTGACAATAGCAGTGGGGTCTGCATCAATGAGATGTCTTCTATCAGTGTTTTCATAATCAAATTCTGAATCAGGGTTCATCTCCTTATATTTTATCTCGACCACCAATGACTGTTTTGAGTGACATTCATTACTGTTGTGCCAGGGGATTTTGTGGAAATCACACCATTTTCCAGTGTCCTTTTTCATCTTTTGGTGACCCTTACTTTCTTGTGGCTTGGACTGGTTTTCAGGATGTTTTTTGTTATGGTCGTCTTTATCATACTTTGGTTCTTGCATATTTGCAGACCCGAACTCTCATTTTTTCTAGTGCTTAAACTTCTGCTTGATTTTAACAACGTATCGATAAGCATAACCGAGTGATGAGATGTCCAGAAAATCCATTTCAGTTTGGATCTCTGTACAACCCCATGGTATTTCAAAACTGAATGTCGTTCGAAGTCTTTGATACCCAAATTGGTGCCCAAGGTATGGAAGGTATTGCTGAAATCTGGAACTGCTTGGCCCCTTTCTTGTCGCAGTGTGGTCCATCTCATGTACTGGTCCTCATAGTTGCCAACAGGGTAATATTGTTACTTTACCACATCCACACAAAAATCCCAAGGGGGCTCGGCCCCATATATTCTAGAATCCTCTATAGAAATTTTCTCCCAGTAATTTCCAACCAATGTTTGACATGGGGGAGAGCCTTAAGGAGTGCGAAGGTGATATTTTCCCTGTCAAAGAAATTATGAACAAAGAAATAAACTTCTAGCAGATTTAACAATTTTTCTAAGGAATTTGCATCTATCTGTCCTTCAAATATGGGAATATAAAAATTAACTTGTACCTTGAAAGGCGAGGTACTTCCAAAGTGGATTCTTGATGAAGACACACCTGCTTTTATCGGCAGGCATTGAAGGATGTGGACAAAATTCTCCATCATTTTGTCCCTATGTCGCATGAGAGCATGCTCAAGCAACAGATTAATAGAATCATTTGCTCTGTCATTTTTCTTTTCTTCCTCCATGGAGGGTTTCTTGGACGTGCGAGAGAGATTTTATTCAAGAGAGACAAACTCAATACCCAACTTGCTATACTCGGACCTCATCAGGGACATGCACTTAAAAACGATCAAGAGAAGCCCTCTTTGATACCACTGATACAGATTATTTTCGGCACAAACTAAGAGAATAGATATAATAAAGTAATGTACAGAGATATCTCGAATATCCAAAAATATATTGATCCCAAAAAACCTTCATTTAGGTCCTCAAAATGGCCCCGAAAGTTAAAAACTGCTAAAAATAGTAAATTACCAAAATTGGCAGAAAATTGTTTTGAGCCAGTTGGAAAAGGTGGGTGGCCATCGATGTCCACCTGGATCAATCCTCCCTCCTTAGGAAGCAATGGACTCCATTGCGTTGAGTGTCTGGGGGAGAGGGAAAAGCATTTGATGAAACTGCATCTTGATGATTTGCTTGCCTTGTTGGAGAAGTTGTGATGCTTAGCTTGTTGAAGGTTGTCACGAACCTGTGGCTAGAAGGGTTGGACCTTTTTAACCAATCTGGCTACATGAGATGCATGTGTGCAAAAGGAATATTTAGACTTTGATTAAATCTTTTCGACCTGCTTCTGTTGGATAGAAGGTGCTTGGACTAAGGCTGTAGTGGTGTTCTTCGGTTCACGCTTTGAACAGATTGCAAAGAAGTTGAATTTTTTAGTATAAGATACTACCTTGAGGCACTTTTTAGGTCAAACAATAATCGTAATTACCTCTGGTATCCTGTAGAGATGACCCTCCAGAGTAACAATGACACTATGGGGTCGAGACTCATAAATAGCATAGTGCTTCCACATATATGGTTGGCCCAAGAGAACATCACAGACATCCAGGGTGGAAACATCACATAATGCCTCGTCCTTTAAGGGATGGATGTCGTATGAAAATCGACATTGTTGGATGAAACAAACATCTCGTCCCTGGTGAAGCCACTAGATGTTGTATGGTTGTGGGTGTGGTGTTGTCGACAATCCCAATTGTTTGATGACCTCTACTAAGATGAGATTCTCCTGGCTTCTGCTATCAACAATAAAATGCAGTGGAGCCCCTTCACCCACATCTGTGAATGAAAAATGCTCTCCCACTCTTCAAAATCTGTTGGTTCTTCTGGTTGAATTGTTGTGGTCACGAAAATAACAGTGGGGTTTGCATCAATGATCTGTCTTCTATCAGTGTTTTCATAATCAAATTTTGAATAAGGGTTCGTCTCCTTGTATTTTATCTCAACCACCAATGACTATTTTGAGCGACATTCATTGGTGTTGTTCTAGGGGATTTTGTGGAAATGACACCATTTTCTAGTGTCCTTCTTTGTCTTTCCATGACCCTTCTTTTCCTGTGGCTTAGACTATTTTTCGAGATGTTTTTTGTTATGGTCGTCTTTATCATACTTTGGTTCTTGCGAATTTGCAGACCTGAACTCTTGTTTGTTCTAGTGCTTAAACTTCTTCTCGATTTTAACAACATATCGATAAGAAGAACCGAGTGATGAGATGTCCAGAAAATCCATTTCACTTTGGATGTATCTGTGTAGAGCCCCATGGTATTTCAAAACTGAATGTCATTTAGAGTCTTTGATACCTAGCTTGGTGCGTAAGGTATGGAAGGTATTGGTGAATTCTGGAACTGCTTGGCCCCTTTCTTTCCGTAGTGTGGTCCATCTCATGTCTTGGTCCTCATAGTTGCCAACAAGGTAATATAGTTCCTTTACTGCATCCACAAAAAAATCCCAAGTGGGCTCAGCCCCATATATTCTAGACTCCTCTGTAGAAATTTTCTCCCAGTAATTTCCCACCAATGTTTGACATGGGGGAGAGCCTTAAGGAGTGCGAAGGTGATTTTTTCCTTGTCAGAGAAATTATGAACAGAGAAATAACCTTCTAGCATATTTAACAATTTTTATAAGGAATTTGCATCTATTTGTTCTTCAAATATGGGAATATCAAAATTAACTTGTACCTTGAAAGGAGAGGTACTTCCAAAATGGCTTCTTGATGAAGACACACCTATTTTTATTGGCAGGCATTGAAGGATGTGGAAAAAATTCTCCATCATTTTGTCCCTATGTCGCATGAGACCTTGCTCAAGCAACAAATTAATAGAATCATCTGCTCTGTCATTTTTCTTTTCTTCCTCCATGGAGGGTTTCTTGGACGTGATAGAGATATTTTATTCAAGAGATACAAACTCGAGACCCAACTTGATATACTTGGACCTCGTCAGGGACATGCACTTAAAAACAATCAAGAGCAACCTGCTCTGATACCACTGATCCAGATTATTTTCGGAACAAAATGAGAGTAGAGATATAATAAAGTAATGTAAAGATATATCTCAAATATCCAATAATATAACAAAAATGTATCAGAGATGCAACCATAAACAAATACACAATTTTCTATTAATGAGTGAAAATGTACAAAGACTGTAAAAATACAGAGTGAAAGACTCGCTAAAGTGGTGGAAGATTATCTCTGAGAAGAGATGTGTCCACTACTCGCATTCGCAAGAAGATGATTTTACAATGAGGCTCCAAAGGCCTTTTTTATCACAAATAAAATCCAAAACCCTAACCTCGGAAGATGAAAATAAAATAGTTTTGTGGACACCGTTTTGGGTAGTTTGGTGTATCAACTTCTCGGGGGCGTAACTTTGGAATACGATATCTATTTTGGGCGCACGATAGCTCGTTGGAAAGGTATCATCGAGGAGATTCATTTTGGGGGATCAATTAGGGTCTTCTACTATCAGTGAAAATCTCGATCCCAAAAAACCTTCATTTAGGCCCTCAAAATGGCCCCGAAAGTTAAAAACTGCTAAAAATAGTAAATTACCAAAATTGGCAGAAAATTGTTTTGAGCCAGTTGGAAAAGGTGGGTAGCCACCAATACCCACCTATATCAACTTCGGGTAATCCTTCTGACTGATTTTTCTATACAAGTCTCCCCAATGTGGGAGCACCATTTTAGATCTAGTGCTTGTCTCTGTGTCGCCAAACGCCGGAGGTTGGGAAAATTCCTTTTTGGTGGATGCGTGGATAACTGATTTCATCTTTGAGACAAAATCAAGTCCTCTTGCAGCACCCGGTTTAGACCCTTCACCGACCTCTGCTTCCTTCTTTTTGGGTGTTCTAGGTGAGTGCTTGGTTGTTAGCTTTCTTGGAGGCATTTTCCTACAGAAAAAGAAAATTTATAGTAAGTTGCCAGCCAACCATGACATTTTTTATGGACACAAATGTAGGTGTATAACTAATAAATACATTTCTTACCTCTTCCTCGCAAGATATTAACCTAGTTTTATTGGTGATCAAAGTCAGAGAGTGGATTGTAACCTCCTCGATGCTTTCTCTCGCTTCTTTGTCTACTTCGGGAGGTAAGTGATTTGCGAATAGAATACCACTTTTGGGTATGACCTTGTAAATTCAAACATAAAGTATACTTACCTTGTCGTATCAAGTCTTAAATTTAGGGGGTGTAAATGTGATCTACACAATCTATTACAGGATCTGCACCATGCTTAGGATTAAATGCAACATGGGTTGGTGGCACAAGCGCAGATTATTTTGTAGTTCATCGGTGAATTCAAATTTCAACAATTTGTCGGTGCATAGGAACGTGGTGCACGAAAATTTAATTTGTTTATCAAAACGCAAAATTTTGTCTCACCTTGGCTAGGGATGTCTCATCAAATTACAAAGCATTTTTGTGTTCACAAGAAACTAGTGTGATTGGCATCGGAAAAATAGCAAGGTATTTTGAATGGAACAACAACACGAATCGACGAGGATTTCTGGTGTAGAATGATGAAGGTTTGATGAAAAACCCTGACGTTTGGTGACGTATCAGTTTGTCGATATGTAATGAGTGAATCAACGTCGACAATTTTTCTTAGACATTGTTTCGTTGATACCTTTAGGAAAAAGTTTCGATGCCAATTAACATCATAGTACAATGCTGACGTGAAAATGATGACATGGAAGTACATATATGACACGAGGAACCTCAAAATATGGGGTGGGGAAGAGACTGATTCATACAGACTATTTACGCGGCGAAGACATGCAGCTATTGATTTTCTATGTGAGAAACGTCTTTTTGGCATCGGTGAATTTATTTAGACATACATCCCTGGATACAATGTCCTATCTTGTCAATGTCGATGATGTATCAACGATAATCGATCAACGATTTGTGATGGTCAATGTTTTGCAGTTTCGACCATCGAAGTTCGTCAATGCTGAAACTGTATCGACGATCGGCGATCTACAAATTGTGATGGTTGTCTGGATTTTTTATTTATATCTTGTATTTTGTCGATGCCGAAAACATATCGGTGATATTAAAGAACTATATTATAGACCATGATTTTTCGATCAACGACTGTTGAAACATTTTAAGCGGTGTACATTTTAGACCCTTCATGTTATGTTACTAAAAAGAAAATCAATCCGTCAATAAATTCAAACCAAACAAGAATAATCGATAACAAGACTCAATAACAACATATAAAGTCATCCATGGTGTCTCTGACTCTGATAAAAAAATGATAAGTGGTACCCAAAAAGAAAGAAATTATGCAAAGTCTTTTAGGGTGTGTTGAGTACTCAACAGGGTGTTAGAGTGAAGCCCCATGGAGTGGGAGGATTCAACTCCTTGTTGGCATAAGGATTGTTTTGGGTAGTTGGTGTCCATGATTTTTTGAAGAAATGTAGAGAGGTTATCTTGGATTCCATCCAATGCATTGATATTGGTAGTAAGTCTAGAAAGTAAGTCATTAACTGTAGCAAATGTTTTGTCAGTATCAACTTGAGATTTCATGGGTTTGGTTTGAAAGTCTTCACATATCTATTCTAGGTTAAAAATGTGGCTACCAAGTTCTTGCTTTTGGTTCTTCCATATGGAGGGGGTGCACAAGAAAAGATGGAATTGGAGGGTGGGGATAGGGAGATGGGGGTAGTAGGTCCACACAAAATTACTTACTAGAGATTTGTAGGAATGTGATTAGTGTGACTTTCTAGAGTTGTTGAGATAGAAAATTAATAATGGGGTGAGTGGTTCCACATAAAAAAAGGATTATGTAAGAGGGGTACCACTGTGATCAATGTGATGCCAGGAATCTATCGAGATAGGTTTGAAATAAGGGTGTTGGTGGGTCCACTTTATACTCTCTTTTATTTTTAACTTCTTTGGAGTTGTACTATGAAATGAGAAATACTACATTGACAAAATTATCAAATTCTTAATATTGAATATTATGTAGGAATTTCCCAAACTGGAAGTAGGAAGTAGGGTTTCTATTGATCCAAATTTCAACAAAGCCCCTTTTTTCATAATTTTTTTGGACTAATAGAAAGAATTAGGGTTGCAAGGGTCCTAAGGAAAAAGGAGTTCCTTGTGTTATATCTCTTTTATATACTTGTGGATCCAACAGTAGTAATCAACCCAATATCTCAGGGCTCTAACTAAGGAGGTTCCATTGTATCATTAGTTGTACTACCTGATTACCCAGGTGAGAAAGCAATATTCTCAAGTGTTGTTCTCAATACCACTATAGAAATTAAGTGGTCGAGCGACTAACTTAAGGATAGTTTTAGGACACCTACAAGAATTTCAATATACCTGAGGGTACATAGAAGTGAATTTTGTATGCAAGTGTTGTTTGATATGGTACTACTCGAAGGGGTACCAACAAGGGTTACAATGGTTTCCAACCAAGTGAACCCTCTTGTATTTCTTTCATGTATGCTTCCCCTACTGTATGTTTACCTACTCAATGAAAAATGTTTGTGTTATTTATAAACGTCAGAACATGTCTCTAGCCTAAAAAAAAAAATAGTTCTAAAAATGGTGCCAAGAAAGAGCTCCTATACCACTTGTGATGTACCAAATACAAAATATTCATAGTGTACATCATAGATATTACTCAGATATATCACAAAAATAAATAGAATTGCATGAACAATGGACAATATGAGAAAAATTTCATACCTTTATTGATATGAAAGAAATGTTCAATTTCCTCTTCGAGGGGGAAACCTCCAATAGAGTATAGCTTAGATTATAAATGATTTCCCAAGGCACCTTTTACTATGTTTCTATATCTTTATATAGTACTTTCTATCCCCTAAGAACATTCTAGAGAAGGAACTTTCTATTCGGTGGAACCTTCTAGTGATCCTTCTTACAATAATTGTGCTCACACTACTACATAGGCCTTATTTACTAATGATGGCCTACATACATAGCAATACATAATAAAATATCTACTTAGAGAGTTAGGGAGGTTATGAACCTAACAAAACCCCTCTTCCTAAGCAACTATTGGATCATAAATTGGTTGAGTTAATGTAATCTTTGCTTGATCCCACTCTTATATTACCATCAAACAAATCTTCATCACTCGTAGTGTAGGACCTTATGGATAAGGTGGCACACTATCCTCTTCAAGTGTTAACCCTCTGAGCTCAAGGCCCATTACCTTTGACTTAAATAGACCATTGAAGCCATACCTTCTTTCCTTTGAACATTTTCAAATAAAGATTGACATTAATTCATACATGATTCATTGATGTATTGTGGATGAAGGAGCCTCCTCTATTATTTTATCCTCCTCTACTTAGGACTTTGATAAAAGACCTCATAAACCTATACGGATTTTATAATCTAATGAATAAACTTACAATTGCATGATCTTACACCAAAAATAATAATTAATATCAATTTATCTAATTTTACTATAAAATACCTTTCTTTCATAAAACAAGGTAATAATCATACCTTGAGTCTAATTCCGAAGTCCAATCATTACAATTCACCTTACAAAAATGTCTTATTAGGAATTTATTTATTATACTTTAGTAATTTTCTATAAACATGTAATCTATATCATTTCTAACTCTATTAGATTCCTCGTAAGAAAACTACAATGGTATGGCTTTCCTTGTAATGTTCTTCCATAATGATCGAGCACATGTAAAGCTATCTCTACAATTCTACAACTCCTCTTTAGTTTTGTGTTCAATGATTATAGATTGTATAACTTGAAATAAATATATAGAGAGAGAAGGGGTAGATGTTTATGTTTTAATATTTAGTTTTATGAGATGTTAATGTTTTAATATTTAGTTTAGGTATATATTAATTTTTATTTATATTTAAAATTGTTTTATGTAATTATAATTATAATTATTTATTTTGTTTATAGTATATTGAATGGATTTAATGATTAAGAATATGTATTTTTTTTTTAAAGATTATAAATTCAAATCGAAAAAAAAATAAAAAATATTTACACTTGATTTTAATATAATAGTCAAACCGATCTTATCATCAAATCTTCTATTACAAAATAATTATTACACGTAGAATGGATTGTTTTAAAACCATGCAAACTATTTATTATTTTTATTATTGCGTTACTATAACTTGTTAATAGAGTAATGGGATTTACTATTGTTTATTGTGTTGCGTCGGATTCCGCTCTATTATTATCGGATCAGAGCACCGAGGTCTTGTGGGACGAGGACAGATCGTAAGCATTCGATATTGTGTCAAGAGAAGCCACTCCTTCCACGTAATTAAAAATATAAAAAACGCCTTCAATATAATTAAACTAAATATAGTTGAGATACAATGTAGATATGACACCAAATGTATATATTTTTATTATATATTGAGGAGGATATATTTTTATTATATATTGAGGAGGATATATTGATAGAGCTCTATATCTTTTCAATGAAAAGGTTCATTTTTCATATTGGAAAGCAAAGGAATTTTAGTAAAAAACTTTATATGTAAATTTGTTAAAGAAAAAGTTAAGGAATGTATAATGTATCAAAAGGAGTGTGAGCTTTGATTTTTTATTACATATAATTATATGTTTAAGTTTTTTATTCTTATCTTAAATAGTTAGATTACTAATAATCTATTTTTCTAAAAGGTGAAGTGTACATTTGTGCACACTTCACCCTTAGGGAAGATGAAACACACACAAACATATGATTTTACATTAAAAATGTATACAAATATGCAACTTCACCCATTATGGTATGCATTTGTGCATATGTACATAAATGCACAACATCACCCCTCAAGAGGGTGGGACATGCACAAATGCATTCCTTTATACTTCAAAAAGGTTGGATGTGCACACCTTTAACCTTGTGAGGATGAGAAATGCACAAATGCACATATCCACACCTTGAGAAGGTGGTATGTGCACAAATGCACACCTTCGTCCTTAAAGTGAAGGTGTGCATTTGTACAAGATAAATGCATGCACAAATGTACACCTCCATCCTCAAGGATGGTGGGATGCACATAAATGCTTCACTTCCAAGAAAGGTGGGTTGTGCACAAATGAGTACCTTTACACTCAGAAAGATGGGTGGTGGGGATGAAGACCTCAGAGTGAGATGTACACAAATGCACAACTTCACTCCTCAGAAGGTAGGGAATGAAAGAACACATTTGTGTAAGATAGATGTGCATCTTATAGCTACACCATCACCCTCACTAGAGGTGAACATGTACATTTTTCCATAAGATGATGTTGTTGTTTTGTTGCATAAGAAACATGGTATTTTAATTACATGTATCATCAAGTTTGGGATTTTGTTGAGTCCATTATGAAAGCAACCTTAAGAGAGTTGTAGATGTTGCATGTGCCATACGGAGACCTACATCACACTATATAATGGATAAGAAGGAAACTCATACCTCACAAAGTTATTATTGGTATAATTCAGGTATTATTATTTGATATTGCTAGGGGTGATTCCAATTCCTAAGTGGCTACATTAAATTAGTTATTAGTGTTAATTATTATACAAAGAAAGGATGTACACTTTACAACTAGCCTAAATCCATTTAAATCCAAATATTTTAAGAAAGCAATGAGAGGTTTAAGCTTTCATTTTCTTAATATCACTTTCTATATTTCACTCATACAAAGTTAATATGGAGCCATGCTAATAATATATTTAATTATTTTTTATAAAAGCATTGTAAGGTTACTAATGAAACTTATTTCTATAAATATCCTATCAAGTTAGTAGCTAAAAAAAAATAGCTTTGTATTTCTTTGGTTAAGTTTTATCATTTGTATTATTTCCCTATTTCCCAATTAATCCATATTAATTATAATATTCTTAGAGCTTTGTGTGGGGTAGTATCTTGGTATATATAGAGATGTTAAAAATATTATTTTAGTTTTGATTGGAAAAACCACAGTGTAGTCATTAGATTGTCAACGTTCCATCTTCAGGACAAAGAGCCTGGGTTTTAAGAGAAAGGGAAGAGCTGGTATAAATACTGGAAGTGGTGGAAGTGGGAAAGTTTCTTAGTGTCGGCTAAGTAGAATTATTTAATAGATTTATTTTATAAAATATCACTAGGGTTTATTAAATTCTTGTTTACTAAAGGTTATCATAATTTTAGGGTTTTTTATTTATAAATAATTATGTTCTGGGGTTTAGTTTAAGGATAAATTAAATTGTTAATTCTAGGGTTAGGTTAATAAGGAGTGCTTGTCTAGGGTTTAATATTAGGGTTTATTATGTTAAAAGGAAAATAATGAGTTCTAATTAGTTTAAGGTTGTGTACTAAGGTCTCTAAATAAATTATTTAATTCTCTAAATAAAGGTATGTTGATGATACAAATGTTCTCTGGCCACATGGAAAAGATGAATTACAGAAATTCTTTCTACACCTAAACAACATATCCGAAGATATTAAATTCACCATGGAACTCGAAGAGAAAGATAGCATCCCCTTAGTCGACGTTCTTATCAAAAGGAAAAGTAATGGTGATCAATATTATTTTAAAAAAACTATAAAATTAAATACATTAATAATAAAATGTTAATTGGTTTAGTTTGGTTTGTTGAGAGGAAGAATTGTTATCTTTCCACCTACTCTATCAAGATGTGCTTATTACATGTTAGCTTTTTGTTCTTATCCAGTGGACCTAATGGTTAAGAACCTTCCTAAAAAATCACAAATTCAAATTCATAGTAGACTTTACAAAACAAATATGAATAATTATATATATATAATCAATTTAAATTTATTTTAAGTAGAAATTCACCAAATTATATGAGATACCATATTTTTGGAAATGTAAAAATTTTTAAATTGTAAAAACTTAAACAAAAGTTTAGAGTTAAAGAAGAGATGGTTGATAAATTTAAGATTAAAATAAAGCTATCTCAAAATTAAATTTATAAATATTATTTTCAATAAAAATAAAAATAAAATTTTATATTTCAATTTTAATTATTTAAATTTAAAATTTAATTTTAAAAATAAGAATAAATTATTGAAAGTAATAAAAGATTAACTTTCATTTTCATTGAATTATATTAAAAAAATAAGTTTTATTATCAAAATTATAATTTTCAGCACATTATTTAATATAAAGTTTTCCTTCAAAATAAATTCAATTTTTATCATTAAAGTTTAAAAATAAAAATAAATAGTTTAAATTAATAAAAAAATTAACTTACATGTAAAAAAATTGAAGATTTATTATAAAATTATGGATCGCACACCAACCCTTAACATGGTTGTTTCGAACCGGTGACTTTTAACAACAGGGAGTGGCTTACTAACACACTCCGTCACCGACTGTCCTACACCTCACCTCGGGGACAAAATTATAAATTATTTAATATAAAGTTTTACTTAAAAATAAATTCATTGAGCACATTTTGTTTTGATAAAAAAAAAATTGAATGCAACGGTATTTAAATTAAGAATGTTTACGCAATTACGCTAATTCTGTAGAAAATGGCAGTCCCATTGATTTTATTAACGTTAGGAGAAAGAAGCAGAGTCTAAGAAAGCGGGAATGGATGGATTGTCGGTCAGTTCAACTCGTGACACAATCCAAAATAAGCATAATTCTCAGGGAAATTCGTCCAAGATACTTTGTCCGGCAAATTCCCACAAATAGACCACATTATGTAACCAGCGACTGGCAGGAATTCCAGCCTGCAATGCCTGCCCGCTTGCGCTTCCTTCCCATGAATTATTTATGTGAAAGACTGCCACTGGGCTCCAGCTTGTACCTGAACGTTGCTGAAATGGCAATGATGCGTTGGAGACCGTAGATCAGCTCTGCATGTATGTATGGGACCGTAGATCGATGGCATGGGATGTATATTTATGGCAATGGGTATGATGGGCTGAAGAATCAATGGGCATGGGCATGGCCATGGCCATGGGGTTTACTAGATGACGTATGATAGTAGAGCGCAAACGGCGGCCGTAAGTATAGAGTGAGGAATGGTTGGGTGGCCGTGGAGGGTGGAGCCTGGAGGAGGTAATGGCGCAGAGTGACATCAGGAAGAGAAAGTACGACGTCACTGTTTAAATAAGGAATTTGATTGCAGGAGGTATTTACCATTGCTTTATCAACAGATACGACAATTCGTGATAAACGTGGGGGTGTCGGCTGAGTTCTCGGTAGGTGCGCGAGAGAATTCAGTATTATTCGTGCAGATGCCCACCTTCAATTGGACTTATTAATGTACCCTCTTCAACCAGAGTAACTCAAAGAACCTGTGTTAAATTTAAGTTTGTCTTGTAGGGCGATTACAGGGAATATACACAGCGACAATGTAAATGTGCTTAAGTGGCATTATCGATCTTATTTGCAGCCTCGTGTGACGGTGTTTAAGGCGGCTACAAAAACTTAATTGTCGGATACACACAAATGTCCATCCGTGGTGGCCCAACCTCACCCGCTCTGTTTAAGAAAACAATCCGCTCTTTGAAAGATACGGCAATTAACTATCTCGGTAGATCCTATATTCGGCTAACTGTTGTATCATGTTATTTATGTAATGTATGAGATGGAAGAATATTGGGATTAGGACGGATGATTGATACATGATGCTTCAGGAGGAGAGGAGAGGGAAGGAAGGAGGCTCATTTCAGTGATGCAGCAGCTGCTGGGACCTTCCAGGCCGAATATGCCTTCTCCTGCTCTTGGCCCTGGCCCTGGCCCTGGCTCTGCCCCTTTCTTTCCTTCTTCTTCAGCAGCTTAACGTAAGCCCATTTCCAAGTTTTTTCCTGTAATCAGTACTTGTTTTCTGATGCAATCAAATCAAATGTGCCATTGCCTACGCATAAATGAGCTTTTGGATTCCTCTACTTGCCATATTCGTATCGGATAAATCATAAGCTATTACTGTACACAGAAGAGAATCAGATCTTTGAATCGGATCTTTGCCGTTGATCTTAATATAAGAGCTTGAGCTTTACAATTGTCCCTATCAAAGGCTTGGGTTTCTATTATATTTGCTTACCAACCCCCCACCGTCTTGATGCCATTAACCCCGGCCTACTGTATTTATGTTTCGAAGCAGGGCGAGATTGAGGAACTGGGAGAAAGTGTTGATGCATGATCGCACCAGAAGTTGGTACTAGTAATTTAGAAAAAATGAAGGGCAATATTCAAGGAGATGAAGGCCATGGAATTAGCAGGTTTCAGCTGGGCGACGATTCAGGCAAACGGCCGTTGTCAGGTCATGTGGATTTGGAGACTAACTCTAAGCGCTTACAGACTGAAAAAGCAAATGCAAATTCCAATGCGAGGAGTATGAGTACTGATAGCGGAGTAAGCGAGAACGGAGGAAGGAATGAAGGTTTAGCAGTGAGACAATATGTACGTTCCAAAATGCCTCGCCTCAGATGGACTCCGGATCTACACCTCTGCTTTGTTCATGCTGTTGAACGGCTGGGAGGGCAAGATAGTGAGTATTCTTTATCAATTCCAGAGGCTAAATATCATTTTGTAGAAATACAAGCTCTTCTTAATTATTAGGTCTGACATAGAGTCCGGGCGGGCAACAAGTTCTTATAGTTATGTTAGACAAAAATTTACAAAAAATTAAAGCTACGTGTGTCATGATTCAGTGATTTCCACTCGAAACTGTGCAGGAGCAACACCTAAGCTAGTGCTACAGCTTATGGATGTTAAAGGCCTCACTATTGCCCATGTCAAAAGCCACCTACAGGTACTTATTCACTAACCAATAATAATCCATTTCCCATGGTCTTAAAAGTGTAACAGGATCTGTGAATATTGGCAACATTCCAGACAGTGGCTTTGTTAAACCTTTTTTTGGGTTCTATAGAAATCATTGCTGCAATGTTCTGGAGGCTGACTAGCGGGATTTTTCCCTACACAGATGTACAGGAGCATGAAAAATGACGAGAATGGACAAGGTATGCTCTCAAACTGTGGTTACTTGATTAATTCGGTGCATTGTGATCTTCTTGTAAATAATATTAGCTAGATTGTCTCCAAAGTTTTATACGATAGATAGTAGATTGGCGAGTACTATATATCTTCAATAGATTGCTTTTCGGCTAGTTTACTGCAATTCAAATAGCTGTAACTTGTCTATACGACACTAAAATACTAACCTGACAAACTAAATATTTTTCTGAATTAGATCATTGCATGTCACATGAAGTGTTCAACAATTCGTGCAGCAAAATTTGGTAATGGTATTTCAGATCCATAACCGGCCTTTCTAGGTCTGTGGCCTTATTAACTGCATCTAAATCCAATAGAGAGCCTTATCTTGTCATGATTCTATATCACATCCAAGTTTAGGCATATATATTAAAAACCTAAGATACGTCACTAATTTCATCCGCCATCTAAGAAGCATCAAATTCATGAAGCTATATGACTGAATCAGAGTCATCACAACCTAGAAATATTACGTAATTACCCACCTAACATTCTAAGTTCTAGCATTTATTTGTCGAGGAAAATCAGATCAGGTTCTTCCAGGATTCGTCAAATTTGATGTCTGGCATGGAGTATAGATGACATATAGCGCGAGAACTGAACTTCTTAATTCAAATGATCTGGAATTGTAGAATCTAAGTGGCCGAGTACCCTTTGAAAATGAAACTGCTATCACTCTCGAGTCTCAGGTGCATGCCATCCAAGGAAAACTGCTCTAGTTACATCATCGTATATGCCAGCATTGTCTAGCTAGCCTTCTTTCACTGCAGCCTATGTTTTTAACAACATCCTGTTAACAACTTTAAACCCATGGGCATAATTGTTTTGGATACATCGGCTTCCAGCCTTTTCAGCCGTTGTAAACAGGCCAAGAACAAAAACCCTTCCTCAACTTATATGATGCAAATTCATAAGAGCATTTACTAAATATTGTATCGATGAAGTTTGAGACATATATATATGGAGATGCCTGTCGAACAATGTTTTTTTTTTGGATGCAGAAACAGCAGGAGGACAAGATCACATTTCGAATTACTTTTCTCATTCTAGAGCTGCATGCTACCAACAGAACGGAAAGCACCACCGTCATGAAGTTTGGCAGCCTTTTGATCAGCGGTGTATAAAGAGGTGTGTTTATATTTCAGTAAATAAATTGTAAGGCTGTTCTTCATCATCTTCTGATCCATATCTGCAACGGTCTCCCTCCTTTAGATGACATGATCAGAATGCAATCATAGTCTATCTCCATTGCGGTACAAAGTCCTTGTATTCTTCGAAGGCATGTCATTTTGTTCATTCCGAACACGTGAAAATGTCCGCGCTCGTATGAACAGAACGCATATAGTCTGACAATATCGATATTAATCAATGCTGTCTCAATTGCTTGCTTGCACATTCCTACACACCAACTCAAACTCTGCTTGTCGCAATCGCATTCTTTCTTTGTTTGACAAACTCTTTCAGTAAATTAGCTGACCCCTTAAAGCCTCTAAAGCATAAACCTAATCTCCTGCTATCTAGTGCAGACAGGAAAGTTCGTGGAGCGGACAAGTAGATTGGCTCTTGAGGCGTACGGCCAATAATGTGGCAGCCAACTTGAATAGCTGGAGTTGTTGCAGCCGTTTAGATTCAACTAGTAATACTGCACCAGTAACGATGGGAGATCCTCAATCAGATTTGTTATACCGAGATTCTTTGATCAATCCAGTAAACTTGGATAAACAGTATCAAGCACTGAAAGAGAAGAGACACAATGCCCTGCGTCAATACGAATGTAACTACAAGCCTGAGATTGAGCTCAGTGATCTCGTCTCCAAGCAAAGGAGGAGGGAAGGGATTAATGCAATAGACTGCATGCAAGGCCTTGCTCAAAAATTAATGTGGGATACTAGAACTCCGTCAAGACTACTGCAGGGTGGAGCATCATACAGCTGCAATTTTAAAGACATTCTTGAAAACAATTTAGCTTCCATATCTGATAAATCCTTTGACTGGAAGCCCCCAGATATTATCAGGAAGTCTGTGAATGAGATTCAGGTATATTATATTGTTTAACTTTCATCCATTTTATTAAATATAATTTGATATCTAGCTTCATCCATTTTATTAAATATATAATTTGATATCTAGCTTGATTATGATCTTAAAAATATATTATTATTATTATACTAGCACAGTCACATAATTGTGACTGATGAATGCCTAAAGGCATATGACGCTCAGACTGTATATGAAACACACAGAATACTAAATCGCCTGAGAAAAAGGCAGAGACAGGTGAAGAAATTCGTGATTAATAATCCAAACGTGATATAAAATGCGCAGATAATTAAACATATAATTTGATTATAATTTAGTATCTTGATTAATCATAATCTTAAAAATATATTATTATTATTATATAATGTGTATTTTGAAGATTCTACTTATATCTGATAGTGTAATATAGTGTAATTCTCTGTTTGTATGCATTAGGAGGAGGTACAGGAAGGTACAGAAGTGAGTGGTGAGAAGAGTAGACAAATTTCAGAATGGATACAGGTCTCTGAAGGGGATGAAGTGTTTGAGAGAGAATATTGTGGCATCTACCAACAATATCCGTCGAAAAACCTTCCTGGGGAGTCGGTACAATCATGTTGCAGCGAAGATGTCGACAGCACATTGTCGCTCTCTTTGTTCTCCAACAATCAGAAGAGTATAAGTACTCATGAGTCGTCCTCCAGTCTACGAGCAGTCGATACACAAGAACCAGAACAAGATCGGTGGCCATCAACAGATAATCTGAAGAATCATGCAGTGCCAATTGGGATTACTTTAGATCTGACAATGTCTATTGGGTACAATTAATTTGCAGCACTGTTGCAGCAGCAGACACGGGTATTGCTACTATGGTTGCGTCATACTCTATACTGTAGTTGCATCTTTTTTATCTGTCTGATCTGAGTGATCTGAGTGACAGTGGTGGAATATCTTACTGGGTACCCGTTGCCCTCGCAAGCAAATTGAAAAGTTGTATAAGGACATGATAGGTCTTTATAAATATAGGATAATACACAACATGGTGTTATTTTTTTTTTTCCAGTCAGTCACGAGTACTCACAGTCTACATCAATTTATTGACCATGAGAATATAACTTTCTTACAGAGTTCTGCAGACAGTTGGGCTTTATTCTTTCTTCCAATTTGGTAATACATCAATGCCATGGGAAATTCAAGGCAATATTGAAAGATCGGCAGTTCCTTCGTTCAAGTTAAACATTCTGTAGTTTTGAATATAGCCGAAGCTCTGTTGAATCTTTTCGACTGTTACTTTTCTGAACATTATCAAAGATTTCCCTAGGTATCAACTGTTGCATATAACCATCGTATCACCTTTCAATGCTGCCGACTGCTTTGTAATATAATTTTTATATTAACGTTCACATGGCGTGAGTTATGCATGGATTCACTCACTACAGCACTCTCCTTTTATAAAACAATTATTTATGATTCAAACAAATTTATGACATCGATCCAATCAATCATTTTTATTGGCAATGTAATATAAAAGGTGTGCAATGATATCCATATTATATTATATTATATGAAAATGTCTGTAATGATATCCTAATACGTGTCTATAAAACATAAAAGAAGGTAATAAGTGTTTTCTATTTTA
>JZKD02S2086608.1:443224-453617 GCA_000966675.3 Picea glauca
TAAAGGTTATCATAATTTTAGGGTTTTTTATTTATAAATAATTATGTTCTGGGGTTTAGTTTAAGGATAAATTAAATTGTTAATTCTAGGGTTAGGTTAATAAGGAGTGCTTGTCTAGGGTTTAATATTAGGGTTTATTATGTTAAAAGGAAAATAATGAGTTCTAATTAGTTTAAGGTTGTGTACTAAGGTCTCTAAATAAATTATTTAATTCTCTAAATAAAGGTATGTTGATGATACAAATGTTCTCTGGCCACATGGAAAAGATGAATTACAGAAATTCTTTCTACACCTAAACAACATATCCGAAGATATTAAATTCACCATGGAACTCGAAGAGAAAGATAGCATCCCCTTAGTCGACGTTCTTATCAAAAGGAAAAGTAATGGTGATCAATATTATTTTAAAAAAACTATAAAATTAAATACATTAATAATAAAATGTTAATTGGTTTAGTTTGGTTTGTTGAGAGGAAGAATTGTTATCTTTCCACCTACTCTATCAAGATGTGCTTATTACATGTTAGCTTTTTGTTCTTATCCAGTGGACCTAATGGTTAAGAACCTTCCTAAAAAATCACAAATTCAAATTCATAGTAGACTTTACAAAACAAATATGAATAATTATATATATATAATCAATTTAAATTTATTTTAAGTAGAAATTCACCAAATTATATGAGATACCATATTTTTGGAAATGTAAAAATTTTTAAATTGTAAAAACTTAAACAAAAGTTTAGAGTTAAAGAAGAGATGGTTGATAAATTTAAGATTAAAATAAAGCTATCTCAAAATTAAATTTATAAATATTATTTTCAATAAAAATAAAAATAAAATTTTATATTTCAATTTTAATTATTTAAATTTAAAATTTAATTTTAAAAATAAGAATAAATTATTGAAAGTAATAAAAGATTAACTTTCATTTTCATTGAATTATATTAAAAAAATAAGTTTTATTATCAAAATTATAATTTTCAGCACATTATTTAATATAAAGTTTTCCTTCAAAATAAATTCAATTTTTATCATTAAAGTTTAAAAATAAAAATAAATAGTTTAAATTAATAAAAAAATTAACTTACATGTAAAAAAATTGAAGATTTATTATAAAATTATGGATCGCACACCAACCCTTAACATGGTTGTTTCGAACCGGTGACTTTTAACAACAGGGAGTGGCTTACTAACACACTCCGTCACCGACTGTCCTACACCTCACCTCGGGGACAAAATTATAAATTATTTAATATAAAGTTTTACTTAAAAATAAATTCATTGAGCACATTTTGTTTTGATAAAAAAAAAATTGAATGCAACGGTATTTAAATTAAGAATGTTTACGCAATTACGCTAATTCTGTAGAAAATGGCAGTCCCATTGATTTTATTAACGTTAGGAGAAAGAAGCAGAGTCTAAGAAAGCGGGAATGGATGGATTGTCGGTCAGTTCAACTCGTGACACAATCCAAAATAAGCATAATTCTCAGGGAAATTCGTCCAAGATACTTTGTCCGGCAAATTCCCACAAATAGACCACATTATGTAACCAGCGACTGGCAGGAATTCCAGCCTGCAATGCCTGCCCGCTTGCGCTTCCTTCCCATGAATTATTTATGTGAAAGACTGCCACTGGGCTCCAGCTTGTACCTGAACGTTGCTGAAATGGCAATGATGCGTTGGAGACCGTAGATCAGCTCTGCATGTATGTATGGGACCGTAGATCGATGGCATGGGATGTATATTTATGGCAATGGGTATGATGGGCTGAAGAATCAATGGGCATGGGCATGGCCATGGCCATGGGGTTTACTAGATGACGTATGATAGTAGAGCGCAAACGGCGGCCGTAAGTATAGAGTGAGGAATGGTTGGGTGGCCGTGGAGGGTGGAGCCTGGAGGAGGTAATGGCGCAGAGTGACATCAGGAAGAGAAAGTACGACGTCACTGTTTAAATAAGGAATTTGATTGCAGGAGGTATTTACCATTGCTTTATCAACAGATACGACAATTCGTGATAAACGTGGGGGTGTCGGCTGAGTTCTCGGTAGGTGCGCGAGAGAATTCAGTATTATTCGTGCAGATGCCCACCTTCAATTGGACTTATTAATGTACCCTCTTCAACCAGAGTAACTCAAAGAACCTGTGTTAAATTTAAGTTTGTCTTGTAGGGCGATTACAGGGAATATACACAGCGACAATGTAAATGTGCTTAAGTGGCATTATCGATCTTATTTGCAGCCTCGTGTGACGGTGTTTAAGGCGGCTACAAAAACTTAATTGTCGGATACACACAAATGTCCATCCGTGGTGGCCCAACCTCACCCGCTCTGTTTAAGAAAACAATCCGCTCTTTGAAAGATACGGCAATTAACTATCTCGGTAGATCCTATATTCGGCTAACTGTTGTATCATGTTATTTATGTAATGTATGAGATGGAAGAATATTGGGATTAGGACGGATGATTGATACATGATGCTTCAGGAGGAGAGGAGAGGGAAGGAAGGAGGCTCATTTCAGTGATGCAGCAGCTGCTGGGACCTTCCAGGCCGAATATGCCTTCTCCTGCTCTTGGCCCTGGCCCTGGCCCTGGCTCTGCCCCTTTCTTTCCTTCTTCTTCAGCAGCTTAACGTAAGCCCATTTCCAAGTTTTTTCCTGTAATCAGTACTTGTTTTCTGATGCAATCAAATCAAATGTGCCATTGCCTACGCATAAATGAGCTTTTGGATTCCTCTACTTGCCATATTCGTATCGGATAAATCATAAGCTATTACTGTACACAGAAGAGAATCAGATCTTTGAATCGGATCTTTGCCGTTGATCTTAATATAAGAGCTTGAGCTTTACAATTGTCCCTATCAAAGGCTTGGGTTTCTATTATATTTGCTTACCAACCCCCCACCGTCTTGATGCCATTAACCCCGGCCTACTGTATTTATGTTTCGAAGCAGGGCGAGATTGAGGAACTGGGAGAAAGTGTTGATGCATGATCGCACCAGAAGTTGGTACTAGTAATTTAGAAAAAATGAAGGGCAATATTCAAGGAGATGAAGGCCATGGAATTAGCAGGTTTCAGCTGGGCGACGATTCAGGCAAACGGCCGTTGTCAGGTCATGTGGATTTGGAGACTAACTCTAAGCGCTTACAGACTGAAAAAGCAAATGCAAATTCCAATGCGAGGAGTATGAGTACTGATAGCGGAGTAAGCGAGAACGGAGGAAGGAATGAAGGTTTAGCAGTGAGACAATATGTACGTTCCAAAATGCCTCGCCTCAGATGGACTCCGGATCTACACCTCTGCTTTGTTCATGCTGTTGAACGGCTGGGAGGGCAAGATAGTGAGTATTCTTTATCAATTCCAGAGGCTAAATATCATTTTGTAGAAATACAAGCTCTTCTTAATTATTAGGTCTGACATAGAGTCCGGGCGGGCAACAAGTTCTTATAGTTATGTTAGACAAAAATTTACAAAAAATTAAAGCTACGTGTGTCATGATTCAGTGATTTCCACTCGAAACTGTGCAGGAGCAACACCTAAGCTAGTGCTACAGCTTATGGATGTTAAAGGCCTCACTATTGCCCATGTCAAAAGCCACCTACAGGTACTTATTCACTAACCAATAATAATCCATTTCCCATGGTCTTAAAAGTGTAACAGGATCTGTGAATATTGGCAACATTCCAGACAGTGGCTTTGTTAAACCTTTTTTTGGGTTCTATAGAAATCATTGCTGCAATGTTCTGGAGGCTGACTAGCGGGATTTTTCCCTACACAGATGTACAGGAGCATGAAAAATGACGAGAATGGACAAGGTATGCTCTCAAACTGTGGTTACTTGATTAATTCGGTGCATTGTGATCTTCTTGTAAATAATATTAGCTAGATTGTCTCCAAAGTTTTATACGATAGATAGTAGATTGGCGAGTACTATATATCTTCAATAGATTGCTTTTCGGCTAGTTTACTGCAATTCAAATAGCTGTAACTTGTCTATACGACACTAAAATACTAACCTGACAAACTAAATATTTTTCTGAATTAGATCATTGCATGTCACATGAAGTGTTCAACAATTCGTGCAGCAAAATTTGGTAATGGTATTTCAGATCCATAACCGGCCTTTCTAGGTCTGTGGCCTTATTAACTGCATCTAAATCCAATAGAGAGCCTTATCTTGTCATGATTCTATATCACATCCAAGTTTAGGCATATATATTAAAAACCTAAGATACGTCACTAATTTCATCCGCCATCTAAGAAGCATCAAATTCATGAAGCTATATGACTGAATCAGAGTCATCACAACCTAGAAATATTACGTAATTACCCACCTAACATTCTAAGTTCTAGCATTTATTTGTCGAGGAAAATCAGATCAGGTTCTTCCAGGATTCGTCAAATTTGATGTCTGGCATGGAGTATAGATGACATATAGCGCGAGAACTGAACTTCTTAATTCAAATGATCTGGAATTGTAGAATCTAAGTGGCCGAGTACCCTTTGAAAATGAAACTGCTATCACTCTCGAGTCTCAGGTGCATGCCATCCAAGGAAAACTGCTCTAGTTACATCATCGTATATGCCAGCATTGTCTAGCTAGCCTTCTTTCACTGCAGCCTATGTTTTTAACAACATCCTGTTAACAACTTTAAACCCATGGGCATAATTGTTTTGGATACATCGGCTTCCAGCCTTTTCAGCCGTTGTAAACAGGCCAAGAACAAAAACCCTTCCTCAACTTATATGATGCAAATTCATAAGAGCATTTACTAAATATTGTATCGATGAAGTTTGAGACATATATATATGGAGATGCCTGTCGAACAATGTTTTTTTTTTGGATGCAGAAACAGCAGGAGGACAAGATCACATTTCGAATTACTTTTCTCATTCTAGAGCTGCATGCTACCAACAGAACGGAAAGCACCACCGTCATGAAGTTTGGCAGCCTTTTGATCAGCGGTGTATAAAGAGGTGTGTTTATATTTCAGTAAATAAATTGTAAGGCTGTTCTTCATCATCTTCTGATCCATATCTGCAACGGTCTCCCTCCTTTAGATGACATGATCAGAATGCAATCATAGTCTATCTCCATTGCGGTACAAAGTCCTTGTATTCTTCGAAGGCATGTCATTTTGTTCATTCCGAACACGTGAAAATGTCCGCGCTCGTATGAACAGAACGCATATAGTCTGACAATATCGATATTAATCAATGCTGTCTCAATTGCTTGCTTGCACATTCCTACACACCAACTCAAACTCTGCTTGTCGCAATCGCATTCTTTCTTTGTTTGACAAACTCTTTCAGTAAATTAGCTGACCCCTTAAAGCCTCTAAAGCATAAACCTAATCTCCTGCTATCTAGTGCAGACAGGAAAGTTCGTGGAGCGGACAAGTAGATTGGCTCTTGAGGCGTACGGCCAATAATGTGGCAGCCAACTTGAATAGCTGGAGTTGTTGCAGCCGTTTAGATTCAACTAGTAATACTGCACCAGTAACGATGGGAGATCCTCAATCAGATTTGTTATACCGAGATTCTTTGATCAATCCAGTAAACTTGGATAAACAGTATCAAGCACTGAAAGAGAAGAGACACAATGCCCTGCGTCAATACGAATGTAACTACAAGCCTGAGATTGAGCTCAGTGATCTCGTCTCCAAGCAAAGGAGGAGGGAAGGGATTAATGCAATAGACTGCATGCAAGGCCTTGCTCAAAAATTAATGTGGGATACTAGAACTCCGTCAAGACTACTGCAGGGTGGAGCATCATACAGCTGCAATTTTAAAGACATTCTTGAAAACAATTTAGCTTCCATATCTGATAAATCCTTTGACTGGAAGCCCCCAGATATTATCAGGAAGTCTGTGAATGAGATTCAGGTATATTATATTGTTTAACTTTCATCCATTTTATTAAATATAATTTGATATCTAGCTTCATCCATTTTATTAAATATATAATTTGATATCTAGCTTGATTATGATCTTAAAAATATATTATTATTATTATACTAGCACAGTCACATAATTGTGACTGATGAATGCCTAAAGGCATATGACGCTCAGACTGTATATGAAACACACAGAATACTAAATCGCCTGAGAAAAAGGCAGAGACAGGTGAAGAAATTCGTGATTAATAATCCAAACGTGATATAAAATGCGCAGATAATTAAACATATAATTTGATTATAATTTAGTATCTTGATTAATCATAATCTTAAAAATATATTATTATTATTATATAATGTGTATTTTGAAGATTCTACTTATATCTGATAGTGTAATATAGTGTAATTCTCTGTTTGTATGCATTAGGAGGAGGTACAGGAAGGTACAGAAGTGAGTGGTGAGAAGAGTAGACAAATTTCAGAATGGATACAGGTCTCTGAAGGGGATGAAGTGTTTGAGAGAGAATATTGTGGCATCTACCAACAATATCCGTCGAAAAACCTTCCTGGGGAGTCGGTACAATCATGTTGCAGCGAAGATGTCGACAGCACATTGTCGCTCTCTTTGTTCTCCAACAATCAGAAGAGTATAAGTACTCATGAGTCGTCCTCCAGTCTACGAGCAGTCGATACACAAGAACCAGAACAAGATCGGTGGCCATCAACAGATAATCTGAAGAATCATGCAGTGCCAATTGGGATTACTTTAGATCTGACAATGTCTATTGGGTACAATTAATTTGCAGCACTGTTGCAGCAGCAGACACGGGTATTGCTACTATGGTTGCGTCATACTCTATACTGTAGTTGCATCTTTTTTATCTGTCTGATCTGAGTGATCTGAGTGACAGTGGTGGAATATCTTACTGGGTACCCGTTGCCCTCGCAAGCAAATTGAAAAGTTGTATAAGGACATGATAGGTCTTTATAAATATAGGATAATACACAACATGGTGTTATTTTTTTTTTTCCAGTCAGTCACGAGTACTCACAGTCTACATCAATTTATTGACCATGAGAATATAACTTTCTTACAGAGTTCTGCAGACAGTTGGGCTTTATTCTTTCTTCCAATTTGGTAATACATCAATGCCATGGGAAATTCAAGGCAATATTGAAAGATCGGCAGTTCCTTCGTTCAAGTTAAACATTCTGTAGTTTTGAATATAGCCGAAGCTCTGTTGAATCTTTTCGACTGTTACTTTTCTGAACATTATCAAAGATTTCCCTAGGTATCAACTGTTGCATATAACCATCGTATCACCTTTCAATGCTGCCGACTGCTTTGTAATATAATTTTTATATTAACGTTCACATGGCGTGAGTTATGCATGGATTCACTCACTACAGCACTCTCCTTTTATAAAACAATTATTTATGATTCAAACAAATTTATGACATCGATCCAATCAATCATTTTTATTGGCAATGTAATATAAAAGGTGTGCAATGATATCCATATTATATTATATTATATGAAAATGTCTGTAATGATATCCTAATACGTGTCTATAAAACATAAAAGAAGGTAATAAGTGTTTTCTATTTTAATTTTTTTAATTTAAGGTGAAATATCTTTTAGGGTTTATAAAGTTTATTGTTTTTAATTGTGAAATTATTTATTATAAAATAATTTTAAGTATTGTTTTTTTTTCAAAAAAATTATAATTAATTTTACAATTATAATAAATTACTAAAATAACAAATGAGAATGAAAATTTATTTTCCTCTATTTTATTTTTAAAAATAAAATTTAAATTCTCTAATTTATGATAAATGTAAATTCCAAGATATTTATATAAAATATTTTATTCTAAATAATAAATAACATTAGGGTAAATTACACTTATAGAGTGAATGGTTATTATAGTTTTTTTATCACTATTCACAATTATCACTATTCACTATTATAACCTTGGTTGCTTATAAATTTAACAATAAATCTCTCATATTTAACCTTAATCACAAGACCCAATATCATTCATCATTCAATCTTCCAAAAGGTATTTGGAAAGAGTGTATAAAAACTTTTTCAATCTTATTTGGAGAGAATAAAAACTTTTTTTCAAGTCAACAAAGCAACATAAAATATTGTCTTTATTATTCCTAAATTATTAGGTTAGTGGATTGTCACAATTAATCCAACTCATGAGGTTGATGCTACTAGAAAGAGGGAAGATTTTGCAAGGTCTTTTTCGAAAAAAAATAAAATAATAATATAATGAAAACAAAATGATATATAATAATAAAAATAAAAGTAAAATAATAATGATATTTATCAATAAAAATAAGAATAAAAAAATAGAAAATAAATATTTAAAATAAAAATATGGGAAAAACATTTTTTTAATTTCTTTTCTTATTACTATGTATTTGATGAAAATGGATATATTGCATGGATGAAAATGAAACAACTTTACTTGATTCTTAAAGAATTATAACCAAATTTTGTTTATGCTGTGTCATGTGCTAAATCAACAATTATTCTATAAAGTTTGATATTCTAAAGGGTTTTTGTGCTTCTTTACACATTCCCTTACTAGCAATATATAGCCATGAAACATAATAATAACTTTTAAAATATAAATTTAAAGTTTGATATTCTAAAGGGTTTTTGTGCTTCTTTACACACTCCCTTACTAGTAATATATAGCCATAAAACATAATAATAACTTTTAAAATATAAATTTAATGCTCATTATAGGCATAGTCCACAAACTCCGTGAAAATAGAAGAATGTAAAGGTTTCATTGTTTCTCCATTAACATTTACATGAGGGTGAATTAATGGTACCATCTTTTCCACAAGTAAATTAACATAGGTTGATAGGTACACAATGATAACTTTTGATACTTCCGAGGAGGTTTCTAGCTTCATGTGTTTACCTCAAAGATTGCAAAAGGTGGTCTTAGCTTCATTCTTCCAATTCAATAGTTTTTGAAGATGACTTTAGATGTCCCGCCTATTCATAGGGATCTCTTTGTGCCTTCTAGTAGGAGGAGTACTACGAGCAGACATGTTTTTATATGCTAGGGGGGTTTCATGAGTGATGAAGGAGAAAGACTATTATGTTGAGCATTCACATTTACTAAGGCCCTTTTGAGGTCCTTCATCTCAACATGTAGAAAACATTGGAAGTAGCATGGTGAGCCATTATGTCTTTGGTCTACTAAGGCCTACCATGGAGGAGAAAGTCAAGATCGAGGCCAGGTCAAGGTCCATCCAAAGAGATCCTTGACACTTTGAGTTTGAAGGATTGATAAACCTAATTACAAAGATGAAAGAGATGTCAAGAGAATCCAATGGTGCAAGGAAAATTGGGAACCAATGCATTTGAGGAGGTCATCCAAGGAGGTGAATCGGGGACTGAGGAAGATGGGTAGAGGGGGAGAACTCGGTACATTGGAGGGATAATTTTGATCGGCTTGCATCATGATTGGGGGGGTCATGGGAGGTGTCGAATTGTGTAGGTCTAGCTAGAGGGACCTTTGATGTTGCATGGAAATGTTATGGAGAATAAGAAAGAATGAAATTCCCATGTCCATTCTCTCATGTGAAGATAGTGCAATGACAAGTGGCAATTGGGGAGGGGGAGGGTGGTAGTAATGCCCCCCATAATAATTCGTTAAGGTGATGAGGGTTGGTAGATCTATCACCCCCCCTCAACGTCATTAAACTTTGGCATGTCCACCCAAAACACCTCCAAAAATTGCACTAGGAATTTGAGGTTTGGTTTATGGATGATATTTTAGTGTGGAATTGACCTCCTACCTCTCAAAAAATTATAGTTTTACCTCTTTCAAAATCACACCATTGTTTCACATTTTATTCACTATGGAGTTATTGGATTACAACACATGGATTGAGGCCATCCTTTCAAATCTCCTTAGGAGAGTCTTGGATAAATTGATGATTCTTTCTATTGGAATGAATATATACCTCATTTATTTTAAAGGGGATTTATGAATAGGGACAAGTCCCCTATCATTATAATGCTATGTATGTCATACTTTTGGAAGAATCTTTAGCCCTTGGTAAGATGAGATGGATTCAACCTTGTTATTTGTTGCCATGCATGTCCCTTTATACATTTTTTTTTTTGGTGTAGGAAGTATATAATAAAATATATCACTTATTCACTCACACACACACAGATGTCTATTGGACTATTGTCTAGTCATAACTTGCAAAGATTGTCTTGAAGATGACCCATGATCAAATAGTGGACTTACTCCCCTTGTGTGTGCATGTTAAATACTACTTATTGTGGCTCCACACCCCCATGCACATTTTTAATTAAGTGTATCATTATATGTTAATTTTTTTTATTGGTAATTTTTTATTATTATTTTCCTTCATGATATTAAAATTGTTTCTTAAAATTATTGAAACTCTCTCTCTCTCTCTCTCTCTCTCTCACATATATATATATATA
>JZKD02S2086608.1:469951-495641 GCA_000966675.3 Picea glauca
GCAGTCACGTCTCCCTCCCTTGTGAACTAGGGCATGTATTTAAGGTATTCTATGGCTGAGAGAGAATTCATAGGCTGAGGTAAAACCAGAGGGGCATATCTAGCAGCCAATATCTCAGCCATCTGGTTCCTAGGAGTATTAGCACCCGCCATGGGGATGTGAACTAGAGGAGAACCAGGGGAAGATGGGGTTTGAACAAGGGATACTGGGGCTGTGTTTCTGGGAGAAAAAGGAAAAGGCTGAGTGTCAAGAGATAAAGATGAGGGGCTAGAGGTAACAGAGGTTTCCCCTTCTATAACTGCAATTACTCTAATAGGAGGAAGAGTAGTAAAGTCTGGATTAGGAAAGTCTTCTAAGGTCAAATCTCTCTCCTTCCACTTCACAACTTCGGGGGAGAAAGGGGTGTAAAAGATCTCTCCTTCCAAACCAAGAATAGGAGGGGAGAAATCGATAGGAAAACTCCCAAAACTTAAATTTCTTGAAACTCCAGCAGTTTGTATAATAGGAGAATCATAAACAATTACTGGAGTTGGTAAAAAGGGATTATGCAAATTATCAGCAAAAACTTGGTACAACAGTGGAGGTACCTTTTTTAGTGGTCTTTCCATTTATAATAATTTCCTCTAGGTCTGCTTCAGATGTTTCTAGAAGAAGTAGTGAAGTGGACCTCGTGTGTCTTCCTTTAGGAGCCAGAACTGAAACAATGGAGTCAAAACAGTGGAGTCGCCAGGTGCAAGTTGCAATCTTCAATGGTTCTGATATCTGACACACCTTCAGAATCGGAAGCTCTTTTTCATTCTATCCCATGGAAATGTCTTCAATTCGTTCCCTGACAATGATTCCATGAATGTTAGCACTTAAATTCACCCTCAGATTGTGGGAGGATAAGCCCAGTACCCATCAGATTTTTTTGTGGATGTTGGTTTTATATTATTGGAGGTCAATGGACAAAACTCAATATATGAATGATGTTCAACACAGAACTGGACAAGAAATGCACAGGGAAGTGAGGGCCATAACTAACTTCAGTCAGTGAATTGAGTTTAAGTGTGAGCAAAGGGAAGACTTAGTAAGAAAGGTGGACAAGACTGTTATTGGCATTAGGCCTTCAAGCATCTTGGAGAAGAAAAACTCAGACTCAAGATCACGTTTTAGACACTGAATAATGTCCAAACAACACAGTCATAACATCACAATGATCAAACCTACATCACCATGTAGCTATAACAACTCGACTAGATCCTCCATGCTCGAGCCTTTCAGTGTAAGAGGGAAAAAGAGCACAAGGAAGCTGACTAAAATTGTTCATGATACTATTGCAATTAAACCTACATTACAACAACATAACAACCCTCGACTGGATCCTCCATGCTCAAGTGTTTTAGCACAGTTCTTACAAAGAGATGAAAAGAGGTTGACTTCTATTAATCTGAAAGTCTCAAATCCGATACATAACCAGAGAAAAATTCTAGCATCAAAACATTACAAAATAGGGAGCTCTGCTAAACCATTTGATGACCTTAACAAAATATTAAAACTATCTATTTATACTCGGAACAATACACCACTACCAAGAGTGTGACCTGGTCACTACAATCAAAGCTTTGCATTAGTGAGTTATTTTGACAAACTGAATGTGCACCCCTCTATCATACACGAGCTCATATCGACATGGGTTTTACAGGAAAATCTACCCACAAGGGTACTACGGGCTAACGGTTTAGTCCCCACGGTCGGGCCTTCCATGCCCTCCATTTATGGAGTGAGCTGAGGTTTCAACCACCAGCTCTATTTTCATTAACTGACTCCTCAGAGATTGAACAATACCATAATGCTCAGAGGGCGGCCACGTGTTGCTCTCAGATAGGATTCCATATAAAGACAAGATTGCAGGGTCGTCAAAAGTGGTTTGGATTCAAACCTCTTTTGGGCCTGCAATCCATCACCTTTCACCACATAGCATTTTCTCCATACCATGGTTTCCATTGCGGGACCGCTCAAGAAAATTATCACCCGAGCATGTTGTGTCCCCGCAATGGACTGTGACCATAGATCTAGTCTTGATCTACGATCTGACCACACCCGCTAGATTTAGCGCCACTTCCAAGATTAATTTCCCACCAACTTTAGGATTTTCCAAAAGTGTGCCTTGGAATGGGGCACTACTTTTGGTGTTGAACAATAACAATTCTCGGAGGATGATCTGATGTGGAGGCCTAACGTCACCATGTTGATATGTCACAGATGGAGAGGTGACACGTGTCACTCGAAAACAGGCTGAAAGCATGTCTAAAATGCTTGAAATGAATGCCATGTGTGAGCGCTAGATGGATGCCATGTGTATGTGCTAACGGATGCCACAAACTTGATTCTCCAGGGCTTAGGCACTAGATCCTTTTCCTTTGGTTCCTTTATGTGATTTTACCTGGAGCTAGCAATCTGATGATGCGTGTCTTCTTGAATCGAACAGCTGAAAATTACTTTGGGTCTCCATACTCCAGAAAAATCAAATCTCAAACCTCCTCTGCCTTCAGCTACTTTTACCAGGAGACATAGATCTGATGACGCATGGCCCCACTGATGGATGGTCCAAATTCACTCCAAGCCTCATTCCTTTTGGACTTTGCAATCTTTAACTCCCACAATTCTCTAGAGTGTTGAACTCTGAAGCGAGGGATCTTCCTCCACATGTCCTCAACTTTTGATGGCTCAGATTGTTTCGGGAGTTCGGGATTCGTCCCTTTAGGAATTTCATGCACTTCTCACTTCAAAACTCCTGAAGTTCATTTCCCCGAACACTTGGATCAGCTGCCACATGTCCCCTTAAATATCGACGACTCTTGCTTGCTTTGGGCCTTTGAGGCTTTTAATGGAGCTATATTTCGCATGACTTTGAAATCCCGAATACCCGGGGGCATTTAATCTAGAATCTCCACCACTGACAAAATTCAACCTGTCTGTTGCTTTCACTTCGAGCCCGAAATGGACTTCCATGAAAGCTACTTCTGGCATCCATGGTTGTGGCCTGACTGAACAGGGACTTGGACGACTTGCTGTGGGCTGGGGAAAACAGAGAGAACAATGACTGAAACAAAGGAGACGAGTGTTCATCCTTAGAGTAAAATAGATAGATTTAGGGCCAAGACTTCATTCAAGTAATACATCAAGGGGAATCATGGTGCTCGAACAAAAGGAGAAAACAAAAAATGACTTTAATAGTTGAATGGGAAAATTCAAGATCTGGCCTGCGAAAAGGAGAGAGACAGGGAAAGGATACAGACTTAGGTATTCACAACAACGAACACATATGACTCCAGACAACATTATGTGATAAAAAAAGGATGGAAATTTGGTGACTCAACATTGACCATCCTCTAATGGCCTCTGTCTTCTCGGAATCGACTACGATCCCATTTGCTAAAATAATATGCCCTAAGTATTTATTGTTATTTTGATAAAAGATGCACACACTTAGCTTGGAATACAATTTATGCTCTCTTAAAATTTTTAACACCATTCTTAAATGTTTCTCATGTTCCTCTTCTGACTTAGAGTATATGAGTATATCATCTAGAAACAAAATTACAAACTTGTCCAAGTATTCCATGAACAATCCATTCATCAAGAACATAAAAAAAAACTAGGGGCATTTGATAACCAAAATGGCACTACTATGAATTCATAATTCCCATATATTGTCTTGAATGTTGTCGTGTTGATATATTCTTCCTTTATCCTTTATTGATGATGACCTGGTCTCAAGTTAATCTTGGAAAAGATTATTTCACCTTTCAACTGATCAAATAAATCATCAATCCTTGGAAAATGATATTTTTTTTTTATGGTGACCTTATTTAGCTTCCCAAAATCAATACACAGCCTTAAGGTTCCATCTTTCTTCATCAAAAAAAGAGAAAGGGCACCCCAAGGTGACACACTTGGGCATATATACCCATTCCTTAACAATTCTTCAAGTTGCATATGCATCTCCTTCAATTATGGTGTGCCCATTCAGTATGATGTCTTGGACACTAGGGAAACTCCTCGAATCAAATCGATAGAGAAAACAATGGCTCTGTTTGGTGGATGTCATGGGATTTCTCCAAAAACATATTCAAAATCCCTCAAGACTAGATGGTATTTAATACATGCCACTTTATCTCAGGATTCCCCTTCCATATGGGCTACAAAAATCTGACATCCATTCTTGAAACTCTTTTTCAACTGCATACCCGAAATTTCTCTAACAGCTACAGTTCTTGGAATGCATTGAATATTTCCTTTATTCCCTTATTCATCAAGACATGGGATTTCCTTCTTGTAGCAGTCTAGGACAAAATTGTGTTTTTCCAACCAATCCATTTCAATTAAACAATCATATGCACCCAATGGTATGATGTTCACATCTACCTTTGTGTTGATTCCATTTGTGTCTATTAGACATTCTTTAACTAGCTCATTGATTTTCCTCTTAGCCCCTATGGCTAACTGAACTAACCAAGATTTATTATGCTTACTCCTTTGCAAGTGAAATCTTTCAACAATGTTATAGTTTATGTAACTATGGCTAGCTCCAGAATCAATTAAAATTGCTATGGGTTTTTTTTATCAATCTTACCTTCCACTTCAATCATGAGGATTAATATTATTCTTTCTTTTTGTCCAAGGATGCATAAATCCTTGGCATGTTTCCTCCCATATCTTCAAATGTTTCATCATTTTGAATGTTGTGGGTAGTCCTCATTCTTTCTCCTTTTTGAGGGTAGTCCCTACTATATAAGTGATTTCACTTGCATCCACAACATTGTATAGGCTACTGCCTTGGCCTTTTCCCAAATTAATCTATAGTCTTATGCTCATTTTGGGTTGACTGACCTTGTTGATTTTCTTGGGAGTTGTTCTTGAAAAAAAGTGGATTAATTTTTTTTTCCTTTTATCCTTTTTACACTTCATCTTGTCATTCCATGTTTTTTGGAAAATTTTCCTTCCTCTACTCTGCTCATAAATATTATTTTCTCTCCTTATGGCCTCCTCCAAAGTCTTAGGGTTGTCATGTTGTATCTTTTGACTATAGAAAGAGGGTATCCCACTCATATCCTTTGGATTTTGACCTTATCATCCTTTATGAAGTCCACATACTTAAGAAAATTAATGAATCTCTTCTCATATTCATCCATTGTCATGCTTCCCAACTTGAGTTCAAAGAACTCTTTCATCTTCCTCTCATAGTAATTCTCTGACAAATATTTCGCCTGGAAATATCCTTTGAATTGCATCCATGAGACCTTCCTCTCATCAAGTTTCTTGTCTTGCTTGAGTTGATCCCACAACATACCTACCTTTCCTTGCAAGTTCTAGGTTTCAATTCTTGTTTATAACATGGAGGGATAATCATGTAGCTAGAAATATTTCTTCATCTCCAATAGCCATGCCTCGACCTATTCTCTTTTCCTGTGCTCACCCTTGAAAGTTGGTGGCTTTATTTTCCTGAGTTCACCTTGCAAGATGTCATCCTCAGGCCTTCTTCTCTACCTCTTGAAATAATAGACACTTGGGATACTCCCTCACCTTAAAATTGCATGAGTTATCCCATTGTATTTCCTTGGAGAATGATGGTGCCTACTCATGATTCTTGATTGTCTATCATTCGCATGCTCATCCCTTCTTCTTTGGGATATGGATGCTATCACTTGTCTAGAATTGAATGCTTGATTGGTGCCATAGTCTTTGTTAAATTTTCTATGCAACATATTTATACTCTGTAGTATCTCTTCTTGATATTTCATAATCCTTTCATTATCTTCCCTATAGCTCTACACTTCTCTATGTAGGATTCTCATAGTTTTAGGCTCCTACCTGCCCCTCCTTCCATTAGACTCTGTCTCAACATTTCCCATGATGAAATGAAGACCTCAAACCTCATCCTTATAGATTTAATATCCATGGGCATATTCCATAACTCCATTCCTCATATAAGAACCAATTTTGTTTTTCCTGTACCTCTAATTCTGCAAGAAATGTGCATGTAATAATTATTATTAGCACGTGCATACTATAAAACATTTCATTAATTACAATATGGGTTATTATTCATATAAATTTATGAATAAAACAATACACTAAGTCAAAATATTATTCCTTAGACACATTCCTCTCTTAAACATCTCTCCAATGAATGTACTCATGCCTCATTCTATGTTTCGAGCGAAAAGTTACAAGATTCACAAGTTGTAATTTCCACTCATTGATCTATTTTTACTACTACATCAATTACTTTATTACTTTCTAAAAATTTAAGTGACCAATTAAAAAATTTGGGTGGATAGATTTCTTCTCATCCTCAAGACCTTTCCATCAACTATTCTCTTTCCCAAAACCAATATATGAGTTGAAAGTTGTGGTCTGATGATTTGTAAAATGTCGTGGATATTCCACTGGAATAGTTCATCACAACATATTTGATAAATAAAATTGAAATATACACTATGCAAGTTAGATTCCTTTAGATTCAAAGAATATTAGTTATTCATTTTCTACTTATGCATGAAATAAATGAAATGTGGAAAATAGAGAACCATAAAGTACAATCAGACACCATCCACAAGATAACACAAATATTTTCTCTGGGAAACCCTTATGATAGAAAATCCATCTAGAAGGTGAGGCTTCTCTACTCTCTTTTCTTTGGTATGGAAATAATGCAAGTACAAAGGAGAAGGAACTCTCTATGGAGTTACCTGATACCTATGGCATGTTAGGTTGCTACACAACATTAACCCCCTCTATTATGCTCTCTAATTTTCCACTCTTGATTGTTCTACTCTACTATGGAACAAATAAAATAACATAGAATGGAACCCCTTCTCTTCCAAGTGGCCTGGTATTTAACATATCTCGATAGCCATATAGGGGTAGGTTTTTTACTTCCTCAACCTTCAATTGTCGTAGGTTTTTAAACTTTTATAATATTCTTGAAATTCCTCACATGGCTAGCCCCATATGCATGAATAATGGGGGATGGTGTTGCATCCTCTCGTACCATGGTGGTCAATACGGTAGGTCAACTTGCTGGAGGCATAACTTTTGCATACAAATTATGATTAGTGCACGTTCTACACCATTAGAAAGGTATTAGAGTGTAGATTGTCATGAAGGGGGTGGTAACAAGTTTTGGACACCATAACCCCCAAAAAATCCATTTAATCCCTCAAAATGGCTCTAGAAGGTTTCATACCCCAATTTTCTAAACTAGGACCTGACACTAAAATGACCCTGCAAGATGATTCCTCCAATTTTTCGACTCTAAAAGCATTGAGATAGATGAAAAATAATATAATGATCCAATATGGAATATACCTCCCCATTTAGGGGGGATTTTGGTCCCCAAAATATTTACTAAATGAGGTGAGGAAATGTTTCCTCTACCTTCTTCCTGAAGTACCACTTTGCTTTGGTTGGAAGTTTTCTTTTCAACCCAATCTGCCAAAGGTCATGCTACCCTTGTCTTGTAGTTCTAGACCACTTATAAAATACTATGTCCTGATCTAAATATTCCTGAGCATTTGGTGCTAAGTCCTCTATGGAAGGTAGAACTTGCTCCTCCTGATCCAATATGGAAGGTTCCTAGAGTTTGAGATTCTCCACATTCACTACTGAGTAAATGTGCATGTATGGGGGTAGAATGAGTCTGTACGAATTATCTCCCACCTTTTCTAATACCTCAAAAGGACCATATCACAGAACCTAGAGCTTCTTACCAGGACCGTGTAGCCTTTCATTATTCAGTTGTAACCATACTCTGTCTCCCACTCTAAATGGTGTCTCTATTATGTGTTGGTCATGTCTAGCCTCATACTTTTTGTGTGACTTCTTCAGTGCCTCTATACTTGAAAATGGATCTGCCTTATCTTCTCAACAATCATTTATTCTTTTAATGCATCTCCTGTGAGGTCCTCCCTCACTCCTCCTTGTTTTCAATATACAACATCTAAGGGTGAAGGTGGAAAATACCCAAAGAAAGTTTCAAAACGTGACTTGCCAGTACAAGTGTGGACTTCTCTATTATAAGAGTATTTTCTATAGATCAAATTTTCATCCCAGGTCTTTGGATGCTTCTTTCGACTCTGAAAGAATTGAAATAGATGAAAAATAATATAATGATCCATTCTGTATCATACCTCCCCATTTAGGGGGGATTTTGGTCCCCAAAATATTTACTAAACGAGGTGAGGAAATGTTTCCTCTACCTTCTCCCTGAAGTACCACTTTGCTTTGGCTGGAAGTTTTCTTTTCAGCCCAATCTGCCAAAGGTCATGCTACCCTTGTCTTGTAGTTCTAGACCACTTCTAAAATACTGTGTCCTCATCTAAATCTTCCTAAGCATTTGGTGCTAAGTCTTGTATGGAAGGTATGACTTTCTCCTCCTTATCCAACATGGAAGGCTCCTAGAGTTTGAGATTCTCCACATTCACTACTGAGTAAATGTGCATGTATGGGGGTAGAATGAGTCTGTAGGCATTATCTCCCACCTTTTCTAATACCTCAAAAGAACCATATCATAGAACCTAGAGCTTCTTACTAGGACCGTGTAGCCTTTCCTTATTCAGTAGTAACCACACTTTGTCTCCCACTCTAAATGGTCTCTCTGTTATGTGTTGTTCATGTCTAGACTTGTACTTTTTGTGTGACTTCTTTAGTGTCTCTATACTTGAAAATGGATCTGCCTTATCTTCTCAACAATTTTTTATTCTTTTAATGCATCTCCTGTGAGGTCCTCCCTCACTCCTTGTTTTCCATATACAACATCTAAGGGTGAAGGTGGAAAATACCCAAAGAAAGTTTCAAAACGTGACTTGCTAGTAGAAGTGTGGACTGCTCTATTATAAGAGTGTTTTATATAGATCAAATTTTCATCCCAGGTCTTTGGATGCTTCTTATTGTAACCCCTCAAAATCCACACCAAAGTCTTGTTGACTACTTTTTTTTTTCCATCTGTCTGTGGATGGAATGTTGTAGACGTATTCAACTTAGTGTCCATCTTCCCCACAATGTAGTCTAAAATGCACTGTGAAATCATGTATCCTTGTCTAATAAGATTCTCCTTGGTATCCCAAAGTGAACTGAGACCTATTCAAAGAACTTGTTTGTTGATTATTTTCCATTGATGGTGTTTTTAAAAGGCATGAGAATGCACATTTTGTTGAACCTATAAACTACCACAAATAGATAGTCATGTCCCTTTATGGTTGTTGGTAAACCTCTCACAAAATCCATGGAAATAATTTCTNCTGTGGGCTGGGGAAAACAGAGAGAACAATGACTGAAACAAAGGAGACGAGTGTTCATCCTTAGAGTAAAATAGATAGGTTTAGGGCCAAGACTTCATTCAAGTAAGACATCAAGGGGAATCATGGTGCTCGAACAAAAGGACAAAACAAAAAATGACTTTAATAGTTGAATGGGAAAATTCAAGATCTAGCCTGCGAAAAGGAGAGAGACAGGGAAAGGATACAGACTTAGGTATTCACAACAACGAACACATATGACTCCAGACAACATTATGTGATAAAAAAAAGGATGGAAATTTGGTGACTCAACATTGACCATCCTCTAATGGCCTCTGTCTTCTCGGAATCGACTACGATCCCATTTGCTAAAATAATATGCCCTAAGTATTTATTGTTATTTTGATAAAAGATGCACACACTTAGCTTGGAATACAATTTATGCTCTCTTAAAATTTTTAACACCATTCTTAAATGTTGCTCATGTTCCTCTTCTGACTTAGAGTATATGAGTATATCATCTAGAAACACAATTACAAACTTGTCCAAGTATTCCATGAACAATCCATTCATCAAGAACATAAAAAAAAAACTAGGGGCATTTGATAACCAAAATGGCACTACTATGAATTCATAATTCCCATATATTGTCTTGAATGTTGTCATGTTGATATATTCTTCATTTATCCTTTATTGATGATGACCTGGTCTCAAGTTAATCTTGGAAAAGATTCTTTCACCTTTCAACTGATCAAATAAATCATCAATCCTTGGAAAATGATATTTTTTTTTATGGTGACCTTATTTAGCTTCCCAAAATCAATACACAGCCTTAAGGTTCCATCTTTCTTCATCACAAAAAGAGAAAGGGCACACCAAGGTGACACACTTGGGCATATATACCCATTCCTTAACAATTCTTCAAGTTGCATATGCATCTCCTTCAATTATGGTGTGCCCATTCAGTATGATGTCTTGGACACTAGGGAAACTCCTCGAATCAAATCGATAGAGAAAACAATGGCTCTGTTTGGTGGATGTCATGGGATTTCTCCAAAAACATATTCAAAATCCCTCAAGACTAGATGGTATTTAATACATGCCACTTTATCTCAGGATTCCCCTTCCATATGGGCTACAAAAATCTGACATCCATTCTTGAAACTCTTTTTCAACTGCATACCCGAAATTTCTCTAACAGCTACAGTTCTTGGAATGCATTGAATATTTCCTTTATTCCCTTATTCATCAAGACATGGGATTTCCTTCTTGTAGCAGTCTAGGACAAAATTGTGTTTTTCCAACCAATCCATTTCAATTAAACAATCATATGCACCCAATGGTATGATGTTCACATCTACCTTTGTGTTGATTCCATTTGTGTCTATTAGACATTCTTTAACTAGCTCATTGATTTTCCTCTTAGCCCCTATGGCTAACTGAACTAACCAAGATTTATTATGCTTACTCCTTTGCAAGTGAAATCTTTCAACAATGTTATAGTTTATGTAACTATGGCTAGCTCCAGAATCAATTAAAATTGCTATGGGTTTTTTTTATCAATCTTACCTTCCACTTCAATCATGAGGATTAATATTATTCTTTCTTTTTGTCCAAGGATGCATAAATCCTTGGCATGTTTCCTCCCATATCTTCAAATGTTTCATCATTTTGAATGTTGTGGGTAGTCCTCATTCTTTCTCCTTTTTGAGGGTAGTCCCTACTATATAAGTGATTTCACTTGCATCCACAACATTGTATAGGCTACTGCCTTGGCCTTTTCCCAAATTAATCTATAGTCTTATGCTCATTTTGGGTTGACTGACCTTGTTGATTTTCTTGGGAGTTGTTCTTGAAAAAAAGTGGATTAATTTTTTTTTCCTTTTATCCTTTTTACACTTCATCTTGTCATTCCATGTTTTTTGGAAAATTTTCCTTCCTCTACTCTGCTCATAAATATTATTTTCTCTCCTTATGGCCTCCTCCAAAGTCTTAGGGTTGTCATGTTGTATCTTTTGACTATAGAAAGAGGGTATCCCACTCATATCCTTTGGATTTTGACCTTATCATCCTTTATGAAGTCCACATACTTAAGAAAATTAATGAATCTCTTCTCATATTCATCCATTGTCATGCTTCCCAACTTGAGTTCAAAGAACTCTTTCATCTTCCTCTCATAGTAATTCTCTGACAAATATTTCGCCTGGAAATATCCTTTGAATTGCATCCATGAGACCTTCCTCTCATCAAGTTTCTTGTCTTGCTTGAGTTGATCCCACAACATACCTACCTTTCCTTGCAAGTTCTAGGTTTCAATTCTTGTTTATAACATGGAGGGATAATCATGTAGCTAGAAATATTTCTTCATCTCCAATAGCCATGCCTCGACCTATTCTCTTTTCCTGTGCTCACCCTTGAAAGTTGGTGGCTTTATTTTCCTGAGTTCACCTTGCAAGATGTCATCCTCAGGCCTTCTTCTCTACCTCTTGAAATAATAGACACTTGGGATACTCCCTCACCTTAAAATTGCATGAGTTATCCCATTGTATTTCCTTGGAGAATGATGGTGCCTACTCATGATTCTTGATTGTCTATCATTCGCATGCTCATCCCTTCTTCTTTGGGATATGGATGCTATCACTTGTCTAGAATTGAATGCTTGATTGGTGCCATAGTCTTTGTTAAATTTTCTATGCAACATATTTATACTCTGTAGTATCTCTTCTTGATATTTCATAATCCTTTCATTATCTTCCCTATAGCTCTACACTTCTCTATGTAGGATTCTCATAGTTTTAGGCTCCTACCTGCCCCTCCTTCCATTAGACTCTGTCTCAACATTTCCCATGATGAAATGAAGACCTCAAACCTCATCCTTATAGATTTAATATCCATGGGCATATTCCATAACTCCATTCCTCATATAAGAACCAATTTTGTTTTTCCTGTACCTCTAATTCTGCAAGAAATGTGCATGTAATAATTATTATTAGCACGTGCATACTATAAAACATTTCATTAATTACAATATGGGTTATTATTCATATAAATTTATGAATAAAACAATACACTAAGTCAAAATATTATTCCTTAGACACATTCCTCTCTTAAACATCTCTCCAATGAATGTACTCATGCCTCATTCTATGTTTCGAGCGAAAAGTTACAAGATTCACAAGTTGTAATTTCCACTCATTGATCTATTTTTACTACTACATCAATTACTTTATTACTTTCTAAAAATTTAAGTGACCAATTAAAAAATTTGGGTGGATAGATTTCTTCTCATCCTCAAGACCTTTCCATCAACTATTCTCTTTCCCAAAACCAATATATGAGTTGAAAGTTGTGGTCTGATGATTTGTAAAATGTCGTGGATATTCCACTGGAATAGTTCATCACAACATATTTGATAAATAAAATTGAAATATACACTATGCAAGTTAGATTCCTTTAGATTCAAAGAATATTAGTTATTCATTTTCTACTTATGCATGAAATAAATGAAATGTGGAAAATAGAGAACCATAAAGTACAATCAGACACCATCCACAAGATAACACAAATATTTTCTCTGGGAAACCCTTATGATAGAAAATCCATCTAGAAGGTGAGGCTTCTCTACTCTCTTTTCTTTGGTATGGAAATAATGCAAGTACAAAGGAGAAGGAACTCTCTATGGAGTTACCTGATACCTATGGCATGTTAGGTTGCTACACAACATTAACCCCCTCTATTATGCTCTCTAATTTTCCACTCTTGATTGTTCTACTCTACTATGGAACAAATAAAATAACATAGAATGGAACCCCTTCTCTTCCAAGTGGCCTGGTATTTAACATATCTCGATAGCCATATAGGGGTAGGTTTTTTACTTCCTCAACCTTCAATTGTCGTAGGTTTTTAAACTTTTATAATATTCTTGAAATTCCTCACATGGCTAGCCCCATATGCATGAATAATGGGGGATGGTGTTGCATCCTCTCGTACCATGGTGGTCAATACGGTAGGTCAACTTGCTGGAGGCATAACTTTTGCATACAAATTATGATTAGTGCACGTTCTACACCATTAGAAAGGTATTAGAGTGTAGATTGTCATGAAGGGGGTGGTAACAAGTTTTGGACACCATAACCCCCAAAAAATCCATTTAATCCCTCAAAATGGCTCTAGAAGGTTTCATACCCCAATTTTCTAAACTAGGACCTGACACTAAAATGACCCTGCAAGATGATTCCTCCAATTTTTCGACTCTAAAAGCATTGAGATAGATGAAAAATAATATAATGATCCAATATGGAATATACCTCCCCATTTAGGGGGGATTTTGGTCCCCAAAATATTTACTAAATGAGGTGAGGAAATGTTTCCTCTACCTTCTTCCTGAAGTACCACTTTGCTTTGGTTGGAAGTTTTCTTTTCAACCCAATCTGCCAAAGGTCATGCTACCCTTGTCTTGTAGTTCTAGACCACTTATAAAATACTATGTCCTGATCTAAATATTCCTGAGCATTTGGTGCTAAGTCCTCTATGGAAGGTAGAACTTGCTCCTCCTGATCCAATATGGAAGGTTCCTAGAGTTTGAGATTCTCCACATTCACTACTGAGTAAATGTGCATGTATGGGGGTAGAATGAGTCTGTACGAATTATCTCCCACCTTTTCTAATACCTCAAAAGGACCATATCACAGAACCTAGAGCTTCTTACCAGGACCGTGTAGCCTTTCATTATTCAGTTGTAACCATACTCTGTCTCCCACTCTAAATGGTGTCTCTATTATGTGTTGGTCATGTCTAGCCTCATACTTTTTGTGTGACTTCTTCAGTGCCTCTATACTTGAAAATGGATCTGCCTTATCTTCTCAACAATCATTTATTCTTTTAATGCATCTCCTGTGAGGTCCTCCCTCACTCCTCCTTGTTTTCAATATACAACATCTAAGGGTGAAGGTGGAAAATACCCAAAGAAAGTTTCAAAACGTGACTTGCCAGTACAAGTGTGGACTTCTCTATTATAAGAGTATTTTCTATAGATCAAATTTTCATCCCAGGTCTTTGGATGCTTCTTTCGACTCTGAAAGAATTGAAATAGATGAAAAATAATATAATGATCCATTCTGTATCATACCTCCCCATTTAGGGGGGATTTTGGTCCCCAAAATATTTACTAAACGAGGTGAGGAAATGTTTCCTCTACCTTCTCCCTGAAGTACCACTTTGCTTTGGCTGGAAGTTTTCTTTTCAGCCCAATCTGCCAAAGGTCATGCTACCCTTGTCTTGTAGTTCTAGACCACTTCTAAAATACTGTGTCCTCATCTAAATCTTCCTAAGCATTTGGTGCTAAGTCTTGTATGGAAGGTATGACTTTCTCCTCCTTATCCAACATGGAAGGCTCCTAGAGTTTGAGATTCTCCACATTCACTACTGAGTAAATGTGCATGTATGGGGGTAGAATGAGTCTGTAGGCATTATCTCCCACCTTTTCTAATACCTCAAAAGAACCATATCATAGAACCTAGAGCTTCTTACTAGGACCGTGTAGCCTTTCCTTATTCAGTAGTAACCACACTTTGTCTCCCACTCTAAATGGTCTCTCTGTTATGTGTTGTTCATGTCTAGACTTGTACTTTTTGTGTGACTTCTTTAGTGTCTCTATACTTGAAAATGGATCTGCCTTATCTTCTCAACAATTTTTTATTCTTTTAATGCATCTCCTGTGAGGTCCTCCCTCACTCCTTGTTTTCCATATACAACATCTAAGGGTGAAGGTGGAAAATACCCAAAGAAAGTTTCAAAACGTGACTTGCTAGTAGAAGTGTGGACTGCTCTATTATAAGAGTGTTTTATATAGATCAAATTTTCATCCCAGGTCTTTGGATGCTTCTTATTGTAACCCCTCAAAATCCACACCAAAGTCTTGTTGACTACTTTTTTTTTTCCATCTGTCTGTGGATGGAATGTTGTAGACGTATTCAACTTAGTGTCCATCTTCCCCACAATGTAGTCTAAAATGCACTGTGAAATCATGTATCCTTGTCTAATAAGATTCTCCTTGGTATCCCAAAGTGAACTGAGACCTATTCAAAGAACTTGTTTGTTGATTATTTTCCATTGATGGTGTTTTTAAAAGGCATGAGAATGCACATTTTGTTGAACCTATAAACTACCACAAATAGATAGTCATGTCCCTTTATGGTTGTTGGTAAACCTCTCACAAAATCCATGGAAATAATTTCTTGAGGTTGAGTGGGTAGAGGTAAGGGATGGTATAGACCTTGTTTCTTGTTATTGTAATTGTTGGTACAATAAAGTATACATCCTATAATGTATCATGCTACATCTTCTTGCATTTTGGGCCAGTACACATACCTGTGTAAGTTGGAAATTATATTCCCAACACCAAAATGTCCTACAACCTTGGAGGTGTGATCTTCTCTCATAAGTTGCAATCGTTCACTTTTAGGAACATAGATATTGTCGAGATTATAGAGTAAACCATTCTATAAATGGTATTTATTCTTTCCATCACCTTCCTCTATATGAATTTGTCCCTGTAGATTTTGAAACACCTTCTTGAAGTCTTCATATTCTATGTATGCCTCTTTATATGCATCATGGGTAAAAGGCTCCATGTGCATCAGATTTATTATGAATAGACTCATCCACCATGGCGAGGGTTTCTCCAACTTCTCTTTAAGTCGATTCATGGATCGTGAAAATTCCCAAAAATATCCCAAAGAAAAAAATTCTTTGATACCAATATGATATGTAAAATGTCATGGATATTCCACTGGAATAGTTCATCATAACATATCTGATAAATAAAACTGAAATCTAGACTATGAAGGTTAAATTCCTTTAGATTCTAGAATATTTAGTTATTGATTTTCTTCTTTTCCATGAAATAGATGAAATGTGAAAAATAAAGAACAATAAAATACAATCACACACCATCCACAAGATAATGAAAATATTTGTTCTAGGAAACCTTTACGAGAGAAAAACCATCTAGAAGGTGAGGTTTCTTTGCTCTCTTTTCTCTAGTATGGAAATAATGCAAGTACACAGGAGAAGGAACTCTCTATGGAGTTACTTGAGACCTATGGCCTATTAGGTTGTTACATAAAGTTAACCCCCTTTTTTATTTCTCTAATTTCCCACTCCCATTTTTTTTTCTCTATTGAACAAAATACAATTACATAGAATGGAACCCCTTGTCCTCCCAGTGGCCTGGTATTTAACATAGTCCAATAGTCATCTAGGGGTAGGTTTTTGACTTCCTCAACCATCAATTATGGTAGGGTTTTGAACCTTTTAGAATAATATTGAAATTACTCACATGGTTAGCCCCATTTGCATAAGTAATGGGGGATGATGTGGCATGTTCTCCTACCATGGTGGTCAACACGATAGGTCAACTTGTGGGAGACATAAATTTTGCATACGAACTCTAATTGATGTACGGTCTACACCGTTAGAAAGGTATCGGAGTGTAGAAAACTATCAAGGGGTTATGCATAATTTTTGAACACAAAAACCATAAAAAAAATTGTTTAATTCCTCAAAATCGCTCTAGAAGGTTCCAGATCCCAATTTTCCAAATTGGGACCTACAACTAAAATGACCCTGCAAGATTATTCCTCCAATTTTTCCACTCTGAAAGCATCGAGATAGATGAAAAATAATATAATGATCCAATCTGGATAATCTAAGGAAGTTTATAATTTTTTCACATTTTATCCATGTATGCTACAAGTGTCTTCCTTCTCTTCCTGCACATTTTTACATACCCAGATTCCAAATCTGGCTCCATGGTTGTCTTATAGTTCATAAGATTTCCATAGAGTACTCTTCTGCCCCAAACATACTTATAAGAAATGATTTATTCCCTCTGGAAGTAAATTGGCTCCAAAATTATACCCTTAATTGTTCCAATTGTAACTTTCTCATACAATATCTTCTTTTCTTCCCATATATCTCATTGGAAAGCTCTCTCAAAGTTATTTTATTTAAGCTACAAAAAATTATCTGGTGCCCACAACACTTGCATTTTCTAAAAATAGAACTCCTGAAAAAGTTGTTTAGGGCCTCAAAATGCCCCTATAAGTTGAAGACCTTCAAAATCTAGAAAATTTCATGAAAATTTGACTGTTTTTACTGTTGTAACATTCTTTTAATCAACACTGTCGATATCAAAATCGGGTGAAATCTGAGCCATTGATCCAGCATCCATCAATGATTGGTGATCGATGTTTTAATTTGGACACACATAACACTCAACGGAAATTTTCAACTCAACCATCGATCATTGACCCTTCCTTCGGCAGTCGACTTGCAAGACATCTCTAAACTGACTGACTCAACCATCGAAAATTTCTCTCGGATGAATGAAATGATTTACCGATTCTTTCGACCCGGTCATCAAACATTGGCCATATCTTTTCTGACATGGAATGACATGTAGATACTAACATGGAATGACATGTGGACATTGACATGGCACTCTGGTTGATGTGGCATGACAGGAGGATGTTGTAATATCCTGGAATCCTCGGATATGGATATTAACTGCTAGCTGGGGGTTTTGACTATAGATATGATGCACTGCGGTTTTTGGTTGAGTTTCAAAAATATTTTTGGNCCAAGGTGACACACTTGGGCATATATACCCATTCCTTAACAATTCTTCAAGTTGCATATGCATCTCCTTCAATTATGGTGTGCCCATTCAGTATGATGTCTTGGACACTAGGGAAACTCCTCGAATCAAATCGATAGAGAAAACAATGGCTCTGTTTGGTGGATGTCATGGGATTTCTCCAAAAACATATTCAAAATCCCTCAAGACTAGATGGTATTTAATACATGCCACTTTATCTCAGGATTCCCCTTCCATATGGGCTACAAAAATCTGACATCCATTCTTGAAACTCTTTTTCAACTGCATACCCGAAATTTCTCTAACAGCTACAGTTCTTGGAATGCATTGAATATTTCCTTTATTCCCTTATTCATCAAGACATGGGATTTCCTTCTTGTAGCAGTCTAGGACAAAATTGTGTTTTTCCAACCAATCCATTTCAATTAAACAATCATATGCACCCAATGGTATGATGTTCACATCTACCTTTGTGTTGATTCCATTTGTGTCTATTAGACATTCTTTAACTAGCTCATTGATTTTCCTCTTAGCCCCTATGGCTAACTGAACTAACCAAGATTTATTATGCTTACTCCTTTGCAAGTGAAATCTTTCAACAATGTTATAGTTTATGTAACTATGGCTAGCTCCAGAATCAATTAAAATTGCTATGGGTTTTTTTTATCAATCTTACCTTCCACTTCAATCATGAGGATTAATATTATTCTTTCTTTTTGTCCAAGGATGCATAAATCCTTGGCATGTTTCCTCCCATATCTTCAAATGTTTCATCATTTTGAATGTTGTGGGTAGTCCTCATTCTTTCTCCTTTTTGAGGGTAGTCCCTACTATATAAGTGATTTCACTTGCATCCACAACATTGTATAGGCTACTGCCTTGGCCTTTTCCCAAATTAATCTATAGTCTTATGCTCATTTTGGGTTGACTGACCTTGTTGATTTTCTTGGGAGTTGTTCTTGAAAAAAAGTGGATTAATTTTTTTTTCCTTTTATCCTTTTTACACTTCATCTTGTCATTCCATGTTTTTTGGAAAATTTTCCTTCCTCTACTCTGCTCATAAATATTATTTTCTCTCCTTATGGCCTCCTCCAAAGTCTTAGGGTTGTCATGTTGTATCTTTTGACTATAGAAAGAGGGTATCCCACTCATATCCTTTGGATTTTGACCTTATCATCCTTTATGAAGTCCACATACTTAAGAAAATTAATGAATCTCTTCTCATATTCATCCATTGTCATGCTTCCCAACTTGAGTTCAAAGAACTCTTTCATCTTCCTCTCATAGTAATTCTCTGACAAATATTTCGCCTGGAAATATCCTTTGAATTGCATCCATGAGACCTTCCTCTCATCAAGTTTCTTGTCTTGCTTGAGTTGATCCCACAACATACCTACCTTTCCTTGCAAGTTCTAGGTTTCAATTCTTGTTTATAACATGGAGGGATAATCATGTAGCTAGAAATATTTCTTCATCTCCAATAGCCATGCCTCGACCTATTCTCTTTTCCTGTGCTCACCCTTGAAAGTTGGTGGCTTTATTTTCCTGAGTTCACCTTGCAAGATGTCATCCTCAGGCCTTCTTCTCTACCTCTTGAAATAATAGACACTTGGGATACTCCCTCACCTTAAAATTGCATGAGTTATCCCATTGTATTTCCTTGGAGAATGATGGTGCCTACTCATGATTCTTGATTGTCTATCATTCGCATGCTCATCCCTTCTTCTTTGGGATATGGATGCTATCACTTGTCTAGAATTGAATGCTTGATTGGTGCCATAGTCTTTGTTAAATTTTCTATGCAACATATTTATACTCTGTAGTATCTCTTCTTGATATTTCATAATCCTTTCATTATCTTCCCTATAGCTCTACACTTCTCTATGTAGGATTCTCATAGTTTTAGGCTCCTACCTGCCCCTCCTTCCATTAGACTCTGTCTCAACATTTCCCATGATGAAATGAAGACCTCAAACCTCATCCTTATAGATTTAATATCCATGGGCATATTCCATAACTCCATTCCTCATATAAGAACCAATTTTGTTTTTCCTGTACCTCTAATTCTGCAAGAAATGTGCATGTAATAATTATTATTAGCACGTGCATACTATAAAACATTTCATTAATTACAATATGGGTTATTATTCATATAAATTTATGAATAAAACAATACACTAAGTCAAAATATTATTCCTTAGACACATTCCTCTCTTAAACATCTCTCCAATGAATGTACTCATGCCTCATTCTATGTTTCGAGCGAAAAGTTACAAGATTCACAAGTTGTAATTTCCACTCATTGATCTATTTTTACTACTACATCAATTACTTTATTACTTTCTAAAAATTTAAGTGACCAATTAAAAAATTTGGGTGGATAGATTTCTTCTCATCCTCAAGACCTTTCCATCAACTATTCTCTTTCCCAAAACCAATATATGAGTTGAAAGTTGTGGTCTGATGATTTGTAAAATGTCGTGGATATTCCACTGGAATAGTTCATCACAACATATTTGATAAATAAAATTGAAATATACACTATGCAAGTTAGATTCCTTTAGATTCAAAGAATATTAGTTATTCATTTTCTACTTATGCATGAAATAAATGAAATGTGGAAAATAGAGAACCATAAAGTACAATCAGACACCATCCACAAGATAACACAAATATTTTCTCTGGGAAACCCTTATGATAGAAAATCCATCTAGAAGGTGAGGCTTCTCTACTCTCTTTTCTTTGGTATGGAAATAATGCAAGTACAAAGGAGAAGGAACTCTCTATGGAGTTACCTGATACCTATGGCATGTTAGGTTGCTACACAACATTAACCCCCTCTATTATGCTCTCTAATTTTCCACTCTTGATTGTTCTACTCTACTATGGAACAAATAAAATAACATAGAATGGAACCCCTTCTCTTCCAAGTGGCCTGGTATTTAACATATCTCGATAGCCATATAGGGGTAGGTTTTTTACTTCCTCAACCTTCAATTGTCGTAGGTTTTTAAACTTTTATAATATTCTTGAAATTCCTCACATGGCTAGCCCCATATGCATGAATAATGGGGGATGGTGTTGCATCCTCTCGTACCATGGTGGTCAATACGGTAGGTCAACTTGCTGGAGGCATAACTTTTGCATACAAATTATGATTAGTGCACGTTCTACACCATTAGAAAGGTATTAGAGTGTAGATTGTCATGAAGGGGGTGGTAACAAGTTTTGGACACCATAACCCCCAAAAAATCCATTTAATCCCTCAAAATGGCTCTAGAAGGTTTCATACCCCAATTTTCTAAACTAGGACCTGACACTAAAATGACCCTGCAAGATGATTCCTCCAATTTTTCGACTCTAAAAGCATTGAGATAGATGAAAAATAATATAATGATCCAATATGGAATATACCTCCCCATTTAGGGGGGATTTTGGTCCCCAAAATATTTACTAAATGAGGTGAGGAAATGTTTCCTCTACCTTCTTCCTGAAGTACCACTTTGCTTTGGTTGGAAGTTTTCTTTTCAACCCAATCTGCCAAAGGTCATGCTACCCTTGTCTTGTAGTTCTAGACCACTTATAAAATACTATGTCCTGATCTAAATATTCCTGAGCATTTGGTGCTAAGTCCTCTATGGAAGGTAGAACTTGCTCCTCCTGATCCAATATGGAAGGTTCCTAGAGTTTGAGATTCTCCACATTCACTACTGAGTAAATGTGCATGTATGGGGGTAGAATGAGTCTGTACGAATTATCTCCCACCTTTTCTAATACCTCAAAAGGACCATATCACAGAACCTAGAGCTTCTTACCAGGACCGTGTAGCCTTTCATTATTCAGTTGTAACCATACTCTGTCTCCCACTCTAAATGGTGTCTCTATTATGTGTTGGTCATGTCTAGCCTCATACTTTTTGTGTGACTTCTTCAGTGCCTCTATACTTGAAAATGGATCTGCCTTATCTTCTCAACAATCATTTATTCTTTTAATGCATCTCCTGTGAGGTCCTCCCTCACTCCTCCTTGTTTTCAATATACAACATCTAAGGGTGAAGGTGGAAAATACCCAAAGAAAGTTTCAAAACGTGACTTGCCAGTACAAGTGTGGACTTCTCTATTATAAGAGTATTTTCTATAGATCAAATTTTCATCCCAGGTCTTTGGATGCTTCTTTCGACTCTGAAAGAATTGAAATAGATGAAAAATAATATAATGATCCATTCTGTATCATACCTCCCCATTTAGGGGGGATTTTGGTCCCCAAAATATTTACTAAACGAGGTGAGGAAATGTTTCCTCTACCTTCTCCCTGAAGTACCACTTTGCTTTGGCTGGAAGTTTTCTTTTCAGCCCAATCTGCCAAAGGTCATGCTACCCTTGTCTTGTAGTTCTAGACCACTTCTAAAATACTGTGTCCTCATCTAAATCTTCCTAAGCATTTGGTGCTAAGTCTTGTATGGAAGGTATGACTTTCTCCTCCTTATCCAACATGGAAGGCTCCTAGAGTTTGAGATTCTCCACATTCACTACTGAGTAAATGTGCATGTATGGGGGTAGAATGAGTCTGTAGGCATTATCTCCCACCTTTTCTAATACCTCAAAAGAACCATATCATAGAACCTAGAGCTTCTTACTAGGACCGTGTAGCCTTTCCTTATTCAGTAGTAACCACACTTTGTCTCCCACTCTAAATGGTCTCTCTGTTATGTGTTGTTCATGTCTAGACTTGTACTTTTTGTGTGACTTCTTTAGTGTCTCTATACTTGAAAATGGATCTGCCTTATCTTCTCAACAATTTTTTATTCTTTTAATGCATCTCCTGTGAGGTCCTCCCTCACTCCTTGTTTTCCATATACAACATCTAAGGGTGAAGGTGGAAAATACCCAAAGAAAGTTTCAAAACGTGACTTGCTAGTAGAAGTGTGGACTGCTCTATTATAAGAGTGTTTTATATAGATCAAATTTTCATCCCAGGTCTTTGGATGCTTCTTATTGTAACCCCTCAAAATCCACACCAAAGTCTTGTTGACTACTTTTTTTTTTCCATCTGTCTGTGGATGGAATGTTGTAGACGTATTCAACTTAGTGTCCATCTTCCCCACAATGTAGTCTAAAATGCACTGTGAAATCATGTATCCTTGTCTAATAAGATTCTCCTTGGTATCCCAAAGTGAACTGAGACCTATTCAAAGAACTTGTTTGTTGATTATTTTCCATTGATGGTGTTTTTAAAAGGCATGAGAATGCACATTTTGTTGAACCTATAAACTACCACAAATAGATAGTCATGTCCCTTTATGGTTGTTGGTAAACCTCTCACAAAATCCATGGAAATAATTTCTCGAGGTTGAGTGGGTAGAGGTAAGGGATGGTATAGACCTTGTTTCTTGTTATTGTAATTGTTGGTACAATAAAGTATACATCCTATAATGTATCGTGCTACATCTTCTTGCATTTTGGGCCAGTACACATACTTGTGTAAGTTGGAAATTATATTCCCAACACCAAAATGTCCTACAACCTTGGAGGTGTGATCTTCTCTCATAAGTTGCAATCGTTCACCTTTAGGAACATAGATATTGTCGATATTATAGAGTAAACCATTCTATAAATGGTATTTATTCTTTCCATCACCTTCTTCTATATGAATTTGTCCCTGTAGATTTTGAAACACCTTCTTGAAGTCTTCATATTCTATGTATGCCTCTTTATATGCATCATGGGTAAAAGGCTCCATGTGCATCAAATTTATTATGAATAGACTCATCCACCATGGCGAGGGTTTCTCCAACTTCTCTTTAAGTCGATTCATGGATCGTGAAAATTCCCAAAAATATCTCAAAGAAAAAAATTCTTTGATACCAATATGATATGTAAAATGTCATGGATATTCCACTGGAACAGTTCATCATAACAGATCTGATAAATAAAACTGAAATATAGACTATGAAGGTTAAATTCCTTTAGATTCTAGAATATTTAGTTATTGATTTTCTTCGTTTCCATGAAATAGATGAAATGTGAAAAATAAAGAACAATAAAATACAATCACACACCATCCACAAGATAATGGAAATATTTGTTCTAGGAAACCTTTACGAGAGAAAAACCATCTAGAAGGTGAGGTTTCTTTGCTCTCTTTTCTCTAGTATGGAAATAATGCAAGTACACAGGAGAAGGAACTCTCTATGGAGTTACTTGAGACCTATGGCCTATTAGGTTGTTACATAAAGTTAACCCCCTTTTTTATTTCTCTAATTTCCCACTCCCATTTTTTTTTCTCTATTGAACAAAATACAATTACATAGAATGGAACCCCTTGTCCTCCCAGTGGCCTGGTATTTAACATAGTCCAATAGTCATCTAGGGGTAGGTTTTTGACTTCCTCAACCATCAATTATGGTAGGGTTTTGAACCTTTTAGAATAATATTGAAATTACTCACATGGTTAGCCCCATTTGCATAAGTAATGGGGGATGATGTGGCATGTTCTCCTACCATGGTGGTCAACACGATAGGTCAACTTGTGGGAGACATAAATTTTGCATACGAACTCTAATTGATGTACGGTCTACACCGTTAGAAAGGTATCGGAGTGTAGAAAACTATCAAGGGGTTATGCATAATTTTTGAACACAAAAACCATAAAAAAAATTGTTTAATTCCTCAAAATCGCTCTAGAAGGTTCCAGATCCCAATTTTCCAAATTGGGACCTACAACTAAAATGACCCTGCAAGATTATTCCTCCAATTTTTCCACTCTGAAAGCATCGAGATAGATGAAAAATAATATAATGATCCAATCTGGATAATCTAAGGAAGTTTATAATTTTTTCACATTTTATCCATGTATGCTACAAGTGTCTTCCTTCTCTTCCTGCACATTTTTACATACCCAGATTCCAAATCTGGCTCCATGGTTGTCTTATAGTTCATAAGATTTCCATAGAGTACTCTTCTGCCCCAAACATACTTATAAGAAATGATTTATTCCCTCTGGAAGTAAATTGGCTCCAAAATTATACCCTTAATTGTTCCAATTGTAACTTTCTCATACAATATCTTCTTTTCTTCCCATATATCTCATTGGAAAGCTCTCTCAAAGTTATTTTATTTAAGCTACAAAAAATTATCTGGTGCCCACAACACTTGCATTTTCTAAAAATAGAACTCCTGAAAAAGTTGTTTAGGGCCTCAAAATGCCCCTATAAGTTGAAGACCTTCAAAATCTAGAAAATTTCATGAAAATTTGACTGTTTTTACTGTTGTAACATTCTTTTAATCAACACTGTCGATATCAAAATCGGGTGAAATCTGAGCCATTGATCCAGCATCCATCAATGATTGGTGATCGATGTTTTAATTTGGACACACATAACACTCAACGGAAATTTTCAACTCAACCATCGATCATTGACCCTTCCTTCGGCAGTCGACTTGCAAGACATCTCTAAACTGACTGACTCAACCATCGAAAATTTCTCTCGGATGAATGAAATGATTTACCGATTCTTTCGACCCGGTCATCAAACATTGGCCATATCTTTTCTGACATGGAATGACATGTAGATACTAACATGGAATGACATGTGGACATTGACATGGCACTCTGGTTGATGTGGCATGACAGGAGGATGTTGTAATATCCTGGAATCCTCGGATATGGATATTAACTGCTAGCTGGGGGTTTTGACTATAGATATGATGCACTGCGGTTTTTGGTTGAGTTTCAAAAATATTTTTGG
>JZKD02S2086608.1:495651-508937 GCA_000966675.3 Picea glauca
AAAGTAGTAACATGTTGTCCCACCTCCTTCTTGAGGCAAGAAACGTGAAACACGTTGTGGATCTTACTACCCTATGGTAGTTCTAGCTCGTAAGCCACCTCACCAACTCTCTGGGAAATCTGATAAGGTCCATATAACTTGGGTTTCATATTTTTTTCCCCACTTTTATTCAAATAATATTGTCTTTACAGTTTTAATCTCAGAAATACCAAATCCCCCACCTCAAAGTTGTGCTCTACTCTCTATTGGTCTGCATATACTTTCTACTGGTTCTATGTTGCCTGCAAATTTTCCTTCAATATTTTGAGAATCTCTTGAATCTCCTCTATCCAATATTTGGCTCTGGGAGCTTCGTTGTCCCCAAACACTATTTCCATAAATGATAGTGCATTGTACTCATACAAGGCTCTAAATGGAATCATTATATTAGACATATGATATTTCATGTTATAGAAACACTTACCCATATGGAGCCATTTTACCCATGCACGTTGTTGTCCCTCTATATAGTTCCTCAGGTACCCTTCCACCCATTTATTGACTATCTTTGTCTGTCTGTCGGTTTTTGTATGGTAATTGGTACTTGTAGCTAAATTTGTGCCCACCAAAATGAACTAATGAAGTGTCCATATTTGTCACTGACTATCTATCGAGGTAACCCATGGAATCTGAAGATCTATATGAAAAATAACTCTTCCACTTGAGTGGATTTATACTCAATCAGTATCACAAATAAGTTCACAAACTTGGTCAGTCTGTCAACCACCACAAAAATACAGTCCCTACCTTGCACCATAGGTAGTCTTGTGATGAATTTCATGGAGATGCTCTCCCATTTCTACTCTAGAATGGGTATAGGCTGAAGAAACCCTGTTGGTTGTGTTTTCTTGGACGTGTTCTACTGAAACATTATACACTCTCAAACATGTCTTAGTACATCATCCTTGATACCCTTCCATGAGAATCTCTCCTTGATTTGTTGGTACGCCTTGAAGTACCCCTGAATTCCTACTAATGGTGAATCGTGACTGGCCTCCAGAATATTTTCTTTCAATGTATATTATGGGACTAAGTAGATCATGTCTTTGTAGAAAATGATGTCATTCAGTACTCTATACCTATCATCTATCATTTTCCCATCCATCACCTCATAGGAAAATTTGTTTTTGGAATATTCGACCAACAATTGTGCCTTCCAATTAGTAGATATGTCGATCAACGAACAACTCATTAGGTTCCTAGATAAGGTGTCTTCTATGAAGTTTCTCTTGCATTTAACATACTCAATGTCAAATTCAAAGGCTTGGACCTTCGAAACCCATTTTTGTTGTCTCTCACTGATGTCTTTCTGATCCAAGAAATGCTTCAAACTACTGTGATCGATTTTCACCACGAATCTGCTTCCCACTAAGTATTGTCTTAACCTTTTTAAGGCATGCATGATAGCCAACATTTCTTTGTCATAGATAGGATAAATTCTCTCAAATTCGATGAGTTTCCTTCTCTCAAAGGCTATGGGGTGGCATCCTTGCATCAACACTGCTCCAATCCCCTCTCCTGATGTATCACACTCCAAGACAAAGAGTTGTGAAAAGTTAGGGAGTGCTAGAAATGGGTAGGATCTCATGACCTCCTTCATTTTCTCCAAAGTGTGTTGTGATTCCTTGGTCCAATGGAAAGATCCCTTCTTGGTCAAATCAGTGAGAGGTGCCCGCAACTGTGAGAACCCTTTTTACAAACCTCATGTATTAACTACACAACCCAAATAATCCCCTCAAATCCGTGATGTTATTAGGTGTTGGCCAATCCAAAATGGACCTGATCTTTTCCTAATGTAACTACACCCCCTACTCATTGATAATGTTGTCTAGGTACAAAATCTCTCTCATCTCAAACTCATACTTGGATTCTTTCGCATATAAGGATTGTGACTGCATAATGCTCACAACCTCATCTAAGTGTGTCAAATTCTCTTCCCAAGTCCTACTGTATATTAGGATGTCATCAAAGAAGACCAAAAGATACTTCCACAACTGTCCCTTGAAAATGTGGTTCATGCATGAATGGAAAGTTGTTGGTACATTGGTCAACCCTAAAGGCATGAATAAGAACTCGAAATGCCCAAAATGGCATCTGAAAGTTGTCTTGTCAATATATTTCTCTCTAATGTTGATCTAATGCTAACCTAAAATAAGATCTATCTTGGTGAAGAATATGGCCCCATGTAGCTCATCCATCAACTCGTCTATGTGTGCAATGGGGTACCTATTTTTTATGGTCTTCTTGTTGAGTGCATGATAGTCTGTTCACATCCTCAGCATGTCATCCTTCTTCAGGACCAATACTATAGACAAATAAAACGAACTATTGTTGGGCCTGATGTGCCCCATCTCAAGAAAGTCCTTGATTTTTTTTCTCAATCTCATCCTTGAACCTCTTAGGATGTTTGTAGACTGCGGTGATCATTGGTGTCTCCCCTGCCTCCAACTCAATAGTGTGCACAAATCCTTTGTCTAGTGGTTTCCCTAGTGGTTTTGGTCCAAATATCATCTCATACTAACTCAAAAGTTCCCTGATCTCTCAATGATAATGTTGTCTACCATTTGAATCCCTCCTGGTGGTAATAAAACAATCAACAACATATGCCACATCCCCATGTATGAAAATACTCTCCATCCTCTTTGTCGACACTGTCATGGGTGCTCCTTTAGTCATCCCCCTTAATACCACTTGTGATCCATTTGTTTCTTTTAATCTCATCGTCAGGGTATGATATTTGAACCCAATGTCTCCCAATGAGTACAACCATTGAACGCCCAATACCGCATCAGTCTCTGATAAGTCAACTACATAGAATTTGTCTGTCATAGTGTAGTTACCTATTTTAACTTCCATATCTAGTACCATGTCCAAGAAAGTCATGGTGTATCCATCTGCCAATGCTACAGTGAATCCATCAAAATCCTCAGTCTGTAATCCTCTCCTAGCTACTAATGGTGCATCTATAAAATTATGGGTTTCCCCACCATCCATTAGTGTTGTGACATGATGTCCCTGAATGAGTCCCTTGATTCTAATGGTGTCATATATAGGTACTCTTGAAAGGGTTGCTATGATTCCACCCTTCGTTGGTACTCATGGTTTTACCTTCCCACCTGACTGCATTCCTACTTGTGGATGGAGTGTATTTGGAGGTTGTCCCTCCTCATGTGCATGTTCCTCCTATGAATCAAAAGAATCACTTTCTGGAGTGGGTGTGATCTCTTCCTTCTCCTCATCACTATCTGAATCCACCTCAATGTAGTGAATTTTTCCTTTTCTCATGCATCTGTGTCCTGGAACCCATGGATCTTTGTACGTGAAGCATAACTTGTTCCTCATAAGCTCATGCTTGGTCTCATCATCTATTTTTTCTTTACCTTTCCAATCATTTTGAGGTCGTATCTGATCCTTTTCTTTGTGTGTAACAAAGGGTTTTGAAAAGGTGTTTGTTTTATGCACTGATTATTCCATATCTTTGGTGTGAATAATGGCATCCTGAAGGGTGTGAGGTTTGAATAATTTCACCCAACCTCTGAATGGTTCTGTCAACCCCTCAATAAAGAGAATCACCAATTTATGCTCAGAAATATTAGTCATGGCTACAAACTCCCTTTGGAACTCTATAATGAAGGACTCAACTGATCCAATTTGTCGTAGCTGTGTCAAATATCTGAAGTGGAGTTCTAGATCCCTTTGATCAAACCTCTCCATCAATCTCTTAGTGAACTCCAAGTAGGATGTGATATGATTGTGACCCAAAGTCACCAATATGTGATACCACCACTCATGGGATTCCCCCTCCAAGTGCAGTGTAACGAAGCTTATCACCTCCGAATCTATCATCTAATTAAGATTGAAGTATGTGTCAATATTTTTCACCCATGCCTAAGACAAAAATTTAGCAGAACCATCGAAAGAGGGAATGGTCTGTTTCCCCACTTTCTTGATAAAATACATGTTTTGTGACTGCATGTTACCCCTCTGTGCCTGCCTGGGCCTGTTTATATATCTAATTGAACAATAGTCCATCAAGATCATGTCAACGTGGAACTATGGCCCCATTTCCAATTAGTCTCTCCTGTAATATGAAAACATTTCCAATTAGTCTCTCGAGCATGTCTTCCCTTGTCTAGCCTATCCCATATGTTTCCCCTATCTTAGATGTCCAACCTATTGTTCCCCCTGGAACTATGGAAAGAACAACCTGATAATTTTCCCTATTGAGATATAGGTGTGATTGGGTGTCTAGTGTCCACTCAACCCTATTGGGTTCCCCCTGGATCCACTGGCTCCACCTCCATGGTGTCCTATGGAACCACTCTCTCCACCTACGATATTTGCACCAATCATGCCCATGTTGTTCTATATCATTTGTGTACTTATTTCCATCTGTGTTATGGTGTTCATCATATCCTGTTTCCCTCTTGTTAGGGGCCTTTGGTCCTTTCCCCTTGCCCTCTGGAATATCATGTCTATCACCCATCTTAATTTCTATTTCAGCCTCTATCTCTGAACTAATATGATCTATGTTTCTATCCTCTATATCTAGCTCTGTATCTGAATGTATATGGAAGGGAATGTAGTCTCTCCTATTTTTGTCCCTTTTGTCTCTATTATGACCCATATGGTACTAAATGTACTTGTCCCCAATGTGACCTTTTCCCTCTTGGTATTATTCACCCGCTCTAGGAATAATGGGGTCATGAGTCAAGCACTTCTTCATAGGATGGTAGGAAGAAGGCTTTGATACCACTATAATATCCCAGGATCCTCGGATCTGCATATTAACTGCTAGCTTGTGGTTTTGACTGCAAATCCGATGTGTTGAGGTTTCTAGTTGAGTTTAAAAAATGTTTTTGGATGTGTTTTGTTGTGTTTAATAGTTTTATACAATGTATGAAAATAGATTTGGGACCATAACCAACTCAACAATTTTATTAAGCAAAATAGCATACAATATATTGCAATATGCAGAAACTCAAGCAATTATCTTCAGCTAGATATTTATAGATGGTGATATTAACTGGAATACAAACAAGATACTAGAAAATAAATATATATAGATGGATCTGATATCTGTTGGGTAGATCCATTGCATGCATGAAATAAAGCGCTTCATGCAACCAAAAATGTGTTGTCAAGCTGTTGCAAAAGAATGGATAATTTTTCCTGGTGGAAATACTTGGCAGAATTTCCTGAGATCTATCCCAGATGAGTCATCCTACTCCCTATCACACTCTCTCTACCTCAAATATGGAACAATCACCTCTCTGTTGTACTATCAGAACCTTGGATGATGTCCAAACCTCCATGCACTAAAAAATAGTAAACTGGCACGATTTGGGTGGTTACCCCATCATAATTTCATGAGATGTATCTCACTGGAAGCACCTTGGTATAATATCAAATGGGTCTGAATGTATTTATCTCTCCCTGACTGGCTGGGCCTAGCAACCCCTGAACGTTGGTAAATCCTCCCCAAAACCTCATGCTGCAACTGGAAAATATGTGCACTAGCTTGTGTTGGAACTCTCCATTGTTGTAACATGAACTTGTAGCTAGATGAAGAACCTATGTGATCCTCTAGATGGACTAGGGTGTGTCTTTCAACACCGAACTCTGTCAATGGTGGTGGTTTCATCCAAAACTCCACAAAACAAGAAGGAAGTTGCCTGACTCCTCTTTGGGTTCTAATTTCCAATTCATAATATGCGTTACGATAAACTAAACCAACTTTCTCCTTTTATATCCCCTCTGATCTAATTTCTCGTTCACTTTAATTATTAAGTGTTATCTCTAAGTTTTGATTTAATAATCACTTAAGTCACTTGAAACCCCCTTTTTCTTCTTTTATTATCTAATGTCACTTTCACTTATGATTTTTCCTATAATTGACATTAAATAATCCTTTTTATTCCCTTTTTCTCCTGACTATAGCCTACATGAACCAATATAGGATACTCAGTTGCTCTTCTTGGAGTCATAAAAGGGAAATGGACATTACAAATGTTGATGTGGCATGACACATGGATGCTAACATGGAATGACACATCATCATACTCTTTCCTTCATTCATGATCGACAACTTCTACTAAATGAACTGGACACCTTGCCAGTTTTTTTGACCCTCGACCATCAACCATTGATGATAGACGATTTCTCTTGGTCGATTGAAACACTTTTCTGACTAAACCGACCCCCTATCATCGACCATCGATGATTGGTGATTTCCTTTGAACGTATGAAACCTTTTGCCAATTTTTGTTGACCCCCAATCATCAACCATCTATGAATTCTTTTGGAAAACTCCAATCACTTATAAATTTTTAACCAAATCCCAGATGAATTTGGGTTGTTGATCTTCCATTCAGAATGATCTTGACCATTGATATGCTCCAACATCCAAACAAACGAAAATGAATTTTGACCATCAATTTGTCTCATTTTCCCGACTTTCAAAAATGAATCTCGGTCATCTATTTGCTAGACCTTGTCAAACTCCGAAAAGCCTTATAATTTTTTAAATCTATTTACAATGAATCTAGGTTGTTGATATTGAAATCAAACGTGATCTTGGTCATAGATCCATAAATCTTCACCCAATTCTATAGCAACCATTAACACATGAATTTCGACCTTCCAAGGCAAATTTATCTCTGCAACTCTGTAGATTGATGCCCCATATAATCTCTTCAACAATTATGAGGCATTTAAACTTAGATTTTCTCACGAATTTGGGGATTTCACTCTAATTTTCTTCATTTTTCCCTAAATTCATCANTTCCCCACCATCCATTAGTGTTGTGACATGATGTCCCTAAATGAGTCCCTTGATTCTAATGGTGTCATATATAGGTACTCTTGAAAGGGTTGCTATGATTCCACCCTTCATTGGTACTCATGGTTTTACCTTCCCACCTGACCGCATTCCTACTTGTGGCTGGAGTGTATTTGGAGGTTGTCCCTCCTCATGTGCATGTTCCTCCTATGAATCAAAAGAATCACTTTCTGGAGTGGGTGTGATCTCTTCCTTCTCCTCATCACTATCTTAATCCACCTCAATGTAGTGAATTTTTCCTTTTCTCATGCATCTGTGTCCTGGAACCCATGGATCTTTGTACATGAAGCATAACTTGTTCCTCATAAGCTCATGCTTGGTCTCATCATCTATTTTTTCTTTACCTTTCCAATCATTTTGAGGTCGTATCTGATCCTTTTCTTTGTGTGGAACAAAGGGTTTTGAAAAGGTGTTTGTTTTATGCACTGATTATTCCATATCTTTGGTGTGCATAATGGCATCCTGAAGGGTGTGAGGTTTGAATAATTTCACCCAACCTCTGAATGGTTCTGTCAACCCCTCAATAAAGAGAATCACCAATTTATGCTCAGAAATATTAGTCATGGCTACAAACTCCCTTTGGAACTCTATAATGAAGGACTCAACTGATCCAATTTGTCGTAGCTGTGTCAAATATCTGAAGTGGAGTTCTAGATCCCTTTGATCAAACCTCTCCATCAATCTCTTAGTGAACTCCAAGTAGGATGTGATATGATTGTGACCCAAAGTCACCAATATGTGATACCACCACTCATGGGATTCCCCCTCCAAGTGCAGTGTAACGAAGCTTATCACCTCCGAATCTATCATCTAATTAAGATTGAAGTATGTGTCAATATTTTTCACCCATGCCTAAGACAAAAATTTAGCAGAACCATCGAAAGAGGGAATGGTCTGTTTCCCCACTTTCTTGATAAAATACATGTTTTGTGACTGCATGTTACCCCTCTGTGCCTGCCTGGGCCTGTTTATATATCTAATTGAACAATAGTCCATCAAGATCATGTCAACGTGGAACTATGGCCCCATTTCCAATTAGTCTCTCCTGTAATATGAAAACATTTCCAATTAGTCTCTCGAGCATGTCTTCCCTTGTCTAGCCTATCCCATATGTTTCCCCTATCTTAGATGTCCAACCTATTGTTCCCCCTGGAACTATGGAAAGAACAACCTGATAATTTTCCCTATTGAGATATAGGTGTGATTGGGTGTCTAGTGTCCACTCAACCCTATTGGGTTCCCCCTGGATCCACTGGCTCCACCTCCATGGTGTCCTATGGAACCACTCTCTCCACCTACGATATTTGCACCAATCATGCCCATGTTGTTCTATATCATTTGTGTACTTATTTCCATCTGTGTTATGGTGTTCATCATATCCTGTTTCCCTCTTGTTAGGGGCCTTTGGTCCTTTCCCCTTGCCCTCTGGAATATCATGTCTATCACCCATCTTAATTTCTATTTCAGCCTCTATCTCTGAACTAATATGATCTATGTTTCTATCCTCTATATCTAGCTCTGTATCTGAATGTATATGGAAGGGAATGTAGTCTCTCCTATTTTTGTCCCTTTTGTCTCTATTATGACCCATATGGTACTAAATGTACTTGTCCCCAATGTGACCTTTTCCCTCTTGGTATTATTCACCCGCTCTAGGAATAATGGGGTCATGAGTCAAGCACTTCTTCATAGGATGGTAGGAAGAAGGCTTTGATACCACTATAATATCCCAGGATCCTCGGATCTGCATATTAACTGCTAGCTTGTGGTTTTGACTGCAAATCCGATGTGTTGAGGTTTCTAGTTGAGTTTAAAAAATGTTTTTGGATGTGTTTTGTTGTGTTTAATAGTTTTATACAATGTATGAAAATAGATTTGGGACCATAACCAACTCAACAATTTTATTAAGCAAAATAGCATACAATATATTGCAATATGCAGAAACTCAAGCAATTATCTTCAGCTAGATATTTATAGATGGTGATATTAACTGGAATACAAACAAGATACTAGAAAATAAATATATATAGATGGATCTGATATCTGTTGGGTAGATCCATTGCATGCATGAAATAAAGCGCTTCATGCAACCAAAAATGTGTTGTCAAGCTGTTGCAAAAGAATGGATAATTTTTCCTGGTGGAAATACTTGGCAGAATTTCCTGAGATCTATCCCAGATGAGTCATCCTACTCCCTATCACACTCTCTCTACCTCAAATATGGAACAATCACCTCTCTGTTGTACTATCAGAACCTTGGATGATGTCCAAACCTCCATGCACTAAAAAATAGTAAACTGGCACGATTTGGGTGGTTACCCCATCATAATTTCATGAGATGTATCTCACTGGAAGCACCTTGGTATAATATCAAATGGGTCTGAATGTATTTATCTCTCCCTGACTGGCTGGGCCTAGCAACCCCTGAACGTTGGTAAATCCTCCCCAAAACCTCATGCTGCAACTGGAAAATATGTGCACTAGCTTGTGTTGGAACTCTCCATTGTTGTAACATGAACTTGTAGCTAGATGAAGAACCTATGTGATCCTCTAGATGGACTAGGGTGTGTCTTTCAACACCGAACTCTGTCAATGGTGGTGGTTTCATCCAAAACTCCACAAAACAAGAAGGAAGTTGCCTGACTCCTCTTTGGGTTCTAATTTCCAATTCATAATATGCGTTACGATAAACTAAACCAACTTTCTCCTTTTATATCCCCTCTGATCTAATTTCTCGTTCACTTTAATTATTAAGTGTTATCTCTAAGTTTTGATTTAATAATCACTTAAGTCACTTGAAACCCCCTTTTTCTTCTTTTATTATCTAATGTCACTTTCACTTATGATTTTTCCTATAATTGACATTAAATAATCCTTTTTATTCCCTTTTTCTCCTGACTATAGCCTACATGAACCAATATAGGATACTCAGTTGCTCTTCTTGGAGTCATAAAAGGGAAATGGACATTACAAATGTTGATGTGGCATGACACATGGATGCTAACATGGAATGACACATCATCATACTCTTTCCTTCATTCATGATCGACAACTTCTACTAAATGAACTGGACACCTTGCCAGTTTTTTTGACCCTCGACCATCAACCATTGATGATAGACGATTTCTCTTGGTCGATTGAAACACTTTTCTGACTAAACCGACCCCCTATCATCGACCATCGATGATTGGTGATTTCCTTTGAACGTATGAAACCTTTTGCCAATTTTTGTTGACCCCCAATCATCAACCATCTATGAATTCTTTTGGAAAACTCCAATCACTTATAAATTTTTAACCAAATCCCAGATGAATTTGGGTTGTTGATCTTCCATTCAGAATGATCTTGACCATTGATATGCTCCAACATCCAAACAAACGAAAATGAATTTTGACCATCAATTTGTCTCATTTTCCCGACTTTCAAAAATGAATCTCGGTCATCTATTTGCTAGACCTTGTCAAACTCCGAAAAGCCTTATAATTTTTTAAATCTATTTACAATGAATCTAGGTTGTTGATATTGAAATCAAACGTGATCTTGGTCATAGATCCATAAATCTTCACCCAATTCTATAGCAACCATTAACACATGAATTTCGACCTTCCAAGGCAAATTTATCTCTGCAACTCTGTAGATTGATGCCCCATATAATCTCTTCAACAATTATGAGGCATTTAAACTTAGATTTTCTCACGAATTTGGGGATTTCACTCTAATTTTCTTCATTTTTCCCTAAATTCATCAAAGATCGAAATATGTAACAAGGATTTTTCCCTAATTCGCACTGATTCTTGGCCCATATGGGTCCAATGTTGAACCAAAAGCTATGATACTATTCTGTAATGCTACCCAGCCCATCTAAAGCCCATTACATGCAGAAATTCTCATAAAATTAAAATTTTATGCTAACTAATTTCCTGTAGCTTACCGACTATGAATTATATAGTGATTTAGCTATTATCTTATACCTTTAATTAAATGCAGTTACAACATGCTAAAAATCACATGAATGCAGTTTAAATAACTCAATGCAACATCATATGAATTGTTTTCAAATACAAAGTTAATACACAACCATTAAACTCATAATGCAACACAAAAACAAGATAAACACTTGTCTTTTAAAAATGATTGTGAAACCAGCTACTTGGGATAGAAGTTCCACCCAAACATAGACTTATTGTTCCAAATATCAACAAAAAGTCACCATCGAGCTGGGGATAACAATCCACAAAAGAGGGTGGCATCTCACTATCAACTCACAACTCAGAAAATCCCACAACCCACTGGTATTCTCCTATAACCATCCCAATTTTCCAGTAGCTCTCTTCCTCTCAACCTACCCAACCCAAGGAATGTACCCCTTGACTGTTCTCATTCCATCAAGAATCTCATTTGTTTATCAAGGTCTCTTTGGCAGAGGTAACCAAGAATCTCACTACTGGGAAACTCAAGGGAGCTCGACACTAGGAAAACTACCAGGAAAACAACAAGAATCACGTGTTGTTATAATGTAACTCACACAAGAGTTCACTCTTCAGGCCTAAGAACCTAGCTCTTCAGTCTTCTTCTCCAAATACACTCTAGAATTCACCCTCCATGGTTGCTCCAACTCCTAGCTCTTCACTACTCTCTATTTTTTTTTTCATGCAAAAACATTGCTAGTCCAAAAATACTTAACTACCCATAAATATTTCCTCTCTTTGGATTACTTGCTTGACTTACACTCTTCCCCAAATTTATTGTACTCAATACCCATGCTTCCAACAACTATCAGTTGTGATTTCGCATGCCCACTCTCTTACATGTATTCAATTATTGCCTTTGGGGACACTCAATCAGAAATTAGAAGGTTCATATACCAATAGTAATTTTAGGAAGTCGGTTGAATTAATAGACCTGGGTAATTCCCCCTTGGACCCCTATTAGACATTTTCTTAGACCATCCTCCCTCTTGTGGATTAATCAACCCCCTTATTTGTCCATGTCCCTCAACAACTGACATCACATTTTATTTATTAAAATTCAAAAATACAATTTCCATATACATCGATTGGCCATATCCACGCATTATATCTACATTAAGCATTAATTAAACTAGGGATTATAATGGGGACATTATATTTTCATAAATGGTAGCGTGTCATGGCTATGCTCTCAATGAGACTCAAATCACCTAATACCAAGGGGAGTAGTGTTGGAGAAACTTCCAGTATATTTCACTAAATGACAAAAAAACCTCTACATCAAACAAGATTACTATTGATATATCAATAGGCCAAATCATCCCACACATAGGGGTGACCTTTTCCATTGTAAAATTCATAACTGGACATGAGTGTGAGTGATACACAACATATTTAGTAAGTTGATGCTAATTGCTTGACATTTTTCTTGTTAGTGTCATGCATAGATATTTTTGTATGGAGGATCACCAAACTTAATTCTTGGATACCTCATGGTAGTGAACACATGGTGGTTGATGTAAAGAACCCTAGGATTTTTTTGTGTAAACACCCTTTAAGAAGGTGAACCCACACATTTTCCTGCCTATCCATATTAGAGTTCATATGGAGAAAATCATAATAGAATTATATTAGGTCGATAATTCGTCCCCATTGAAATAACTATTTGACATAGTTTTGAAAGATAAAAACTAGTTGAGAGAATTCGATGAGAGAGGACTCAAATAATTATCATATAATCACCAATCATAGTTACCTTCCTAGCTCATTTTCCTTTGAGAACAATGATACCCTATAGAAAAACAAGTGAATCTACCTCAATTTTTGTGGCATAACCAAGTCCCTATACATATGAACCAATTATTTTGATATTATATACGTGCATTTACTTAACTTGATCCACATGCACATTTTCCTCCCATAAGTAACATCCTAATCTTTGTACAATTNATATATATTGTTGTAGGGGCCTCTTAGGCCCTTGTCATCATACATTATATATTAGTACATATTCATATGTAATAAAGAGGAAATAACCAAGTAAATGCATGTAACAAAAGGTAAATGCCTAAAATGAACTAAACTAATGATTAGTTGGAGTGGGTACATCTGCTCCAACCATTTCTCCTAAGTAATTATACTCATGAATAAGGAATAAGCAAGCGGAATGGAATTCCTTCCCCACATTTATCTCCTTCTTTCTTTGGATTATGTGTGTGGTGATGTGCATTCCAATGTAATCTCTCTCTTGAATTCTTGCCTCAATTGCCTAGACTACAACATTTTGGTTATGTTTCCACGTGACTTGAATCTAGAGAGAAATTCTTGAGATGCTTGTGGAAGAAGCCTACGATGATGATGATCTTGGATCAATATTATTTTTGGTGGATGAGAGCCTCACAAAAGCATCCTTCAAAAGAAGAATGTTAGATTATTGA
>JZKD02S2086609.1:0-19578 GCA_000966675.3 Picea glauca
GGGTGTCTCTGGTCTCAAAGAATGGAGAGTACTAAGTGTTGCCAGACCAAACGACGACTTCAACCGAAATAGCATTCACTTCATTTATACATATAATTGGTATTTTTAATTATTCAACTAATATTATTTTTTCCCTAATTTGATAAGTCTATATGCATTTAGATAATGTGAAGTATGTGAACTCTTTATGTTTTATTCTTAATGTAAAAAAAAATACATCATCTAAACTATGTAAACTATTTATATTTTATTCTTAATGTTTTAAAAAATATGATGCAAAGTATAGTTGTTGTTTTTAATTGTATATAGTCTAGTTATTGTGAAACTTGGAAAGAGGAGATGGAAATGATGTTAAGTGGAAGTTGAAATCATGAGTTTAATATAGAGTTTTTTTTATAGGATTTATTTGAGTAAATTATAGATATCTTGATCATAGAAAGTTGTACCAAAATTGTAGTTTAGAAAATCAAGTAGTTTGATAAAGGGGATCTATTTATACACCATCATTGGATATGACACCATTTTTATGAATTTGTGACAATAAATCTTTATGCAAGCTTGCCTTTGTCATCTCATGTTGATGTTTGTAGCATTGGACATGTGCTTTTGTTAGGGACCTGACTTAACTAACTCCTCACGTAGGTAGAATAATATATTTTCCATGTAATAACGGTTGACATTAGTTAATAAGGCCTATTTAATAATGTGAACAAGTCTAATGTAAGAACGTTTAACAAAAGTTTTCGCTTCTAGAAAGATCTTCCTCTATAATGTTCTTTAGAAGATATAATTAGTATAAATAAGAATAGGAGGCATGATAAATTCGTGTCTTGAGAATTATTATAATAGAGTGTTTCTCTACTGGAGGTTGACCCTCGAAGAGGCAAGTGAACGTTGCTTTCTATCAATAAAGGTATCATTTTTTATGTTGTGGTTCTCTACATTTTGTTGTTTCACAAGTATTTGTTGCAATATTTTTGTTTTATGCTTATTATAATACATCTGGCACCTAACAAGTGGTATCAGAGCACTTTCCTCTATAGAAATTGTGGGAATTTTTTTCAGGGTAGAGACGTGTATTGTCGGTGTCTTTAAAGCATAAAGATTTGTAACTCAGTGGGTAAAATTGTGGTTGGGGAAGACTACACATAGGAAATACAGACGGTTTCACAAGGTTAAACAAACATTTCACCTTGTTGGAAACCTATGTAACCCTTGTTGGTACCCCTTCAACTAGTACTGCATTAGACAGACTCAGTAAATAACCATCACTCCCATGTACCATTAGGTATATCGGGAGTCCCATGGGTATCCTGAAACTAGCTCTAGATCAGTCGATAAACCACCTAATTGTTATAGTGACACCGAGGAGAGCACTCACAAAGATACTCTCTAGTACCTGGGTAATCGGGTAGTATGACTAAGGGTACAGTCGAGCCTCCTTAGTTGGTTCCCTGAGATATTAGACCAAGTAATATTGTTTCTCATTGTATATCATCTAGTTATTGTGAAACAAAATTATAGGAGGCATGTATATCGTCTAGTTGTTGTGGTTCTCTACATTTTGTTGTTTCACTAGTATTTGTTGTAATATTTTTGTTTTCTTCTTATTATAATACATCTAGCACCTAACAAGTGGTATCAGAGCACTTCCCTCTATAGAAAATGTGGGACTTTTTTTCAGGGTAGAGACGTGTACTATCGGTGTCTTCAAAGCATAAATATTTGTAACTCATGGGTAAAATTGTGGTTGGGGAAGATTACACGTAGGAAATACAGACGGTTTCATACGGTTACTTGAAAAAAATGTTTCACCTTGTTGGAAACCTTCGTAACCCATGTTGGTACCCCTTCAAGTAGTACTACATCAGACAGAATGAGTACATGACCATCACTCCCACGTACCATTAGGTATATGGGGAGTCCCCTAGGTCTCCTAAAACTAGCTCTAGATCAGTCACTTAACCACTTGATTGTTATAGTGACATCGAGAACAACACTCGAGAAGATACTCTCTAGTACCTGGGTAATCGGGTAGTACGACTAAGGGTATGGTCGAGCCTCTTTAGTTGGTTCCCTGAGATATTGGACCGAGTACTATTGTTTGACCCCACACATATATCAGAGAGCTATGCATAGGGAAAACCCTTGTCTGTAGGAACCTTGAAAACCCTAACCCTTGGGAAAGAAATAGAAAAGAAAAGGAATAGATGAGATCTATTTCCACGCAACCTTGCCTCATGCATTCTAGTTGCAAAATTCCTACAGAAATTTTCATGTTAACAATTTGGGCAATTCATCACTATAGTATTTTTCACGCCAGAGTATAACTCTACAAGAGTAAAAAAAAATAGTGGTCTTGCCAGCACCCTTATTCGGGACCTATCCCATTGGCTTCCTCTATTCACCCTGATCATTGTGGTATATATCATTCTTAATCCTTTTTTCATGGACCGACCCCCTTCCCAAAACCCTTATTTGGGACCTATCTCATTGGATTCCCCTCTTTTCCATGATCGTTGCGGTACCTATCACTTATTAGATTTTTTTTCTATGGACCCACCTTCCCTTCCCTGCACCCTTATTTGGCACATATCACATTGACTTCCTCTCTTTGCACTGATCATTGTGGTACCCTTCACTCATAACCCATTTTTTGTGTAGACCCACCTTCCCCTTTCCCTCCCGAATGGCCCACACCCACAACCAAGACTTGGATAACTACAACATTGCCTTGGACAAAGTCAATGATCAAACCAGAAAAAATATATTTGACCTTACTTCTAACATTTCTAACATAAATTCTTGGCTCACCCCACTAGAAGCACTTCTAGCAGCTATGAACCACTTGACCATAATGTGTCAGCAATCGCAAGAAGAAGTGAACAACTTGACTGGACTGTTTAATAAATCTCGAGATACCTTCTCTTTTGCACCACCTTATAACCCAAAAGGAACTAAATCCTCACATTCCACATCCTTTCATTCCAACCACTTTTAGTGTGACTTGTGTCTTCCTAAAGTGGAGGTGAACATATTTGATGGCTCAGATCCCACGGGTTGGATCACTCAAATGGAACACTATTTCTCTCTACATGAAATTATTGATGAGTTGGACAAACTTTGTTATGTTGTTATCTATCTAGATCTTGAACGCTGGCAATGATGGCAATGGTGAAAAAAATCACTCCAACGGTATGTGGCTTGGACATAATTTGTTGTAAATATTTATGAATCCTTTGACACCAACATCAACCATTTAGGTTGTTTGACCAAATTGAAATAGTTTTGCATAGTGGAAGACTTTATAGTTTCCTTTGAGCACTTGGATTTCCGCACGAAGGGCATGCCAGATTCCTTTTTTGAGAATGATTTATCAGTTGCCTAAAGTATGAAATCCACACCCACATCCTAATGGCTCGCCCCTAGACCCAATTGGAAGCTACTAAATGAGCTAAGGAAGTGCAACAGGTTGTCTCCTCTTGAACTAGAAAACCCTACTTTATTCCTCACCCTAAACCTCAAATTTTGCCCCTCCTTCCACTCCAATCAAGATCCAAAAATTGACCCAGGTAGAAATGGTTGAATGCCAACTCAAGGGCCTTTGTTATAATTGTCATGACAAATATTTTCTGAGGCACAAGTGTAAGGAACATAAGCTTTTTATGGTCATCTATGAGGATGTATTTGATGAAGAGGTAGAGGCTTCACCTGTGATAGGGCTACCTGAGCCAATCGATCTTACTTCTCCCTTTGACCCACCAGAAGTTGAATCAATTGTTTCACCGAATTCCCTCACTATCTTCTCTGCTCCCCAACACCTCAAGTTAATAGGATACATTAAGCATCAGAAGGTCTTCATCCCAATTGATAGTGGAAACACCCATAATTCTATTCATTGTTGCATTTCCCAAGAAACCAATTGCTATATCAGTGCAGTCAACAATTTTCAAATCATGATTGCCAATGGCAGTTCCATGAAATGTGGGGGGCATTGTGAAAATGTGTGCCTCCAAATTGGTCAGCACCACTTGAAATATCATATGCTTTCTATCAACCTGGGTGGTTGTGACATTGTGCTCGGTGTGAAATGGTTACGCACGCTCGGCCCCATCCTCATGAATTTTAAGAAATTAACCATGCAATTCCAACAAGAGTGTTGGTCTCAACTACTCTCTGAGTTATTGAACCAGGGTTCATGTCATTTGGGTTTCCAACAAAGCCTCTAAAACTATCGGCCCTTCTGGTAAACCAGAAGGAAACACAATGCACAGAATGCATTGCGCAGTCTCACCTGAGATAGCTTTAAATGGGTGGTTGTAAGACTCAAGTGTTTCCATCCTAGGATTGAGTATGAGATAGGGGTTTATTAACCAAAGCCATGCACTACGAACTATGAGGGTAATCTACCTATTCCTCATGGGTGCACATTCCCATTACACAGTGTACTTCCCAAGCAACATATTCATGTTCCATAACAATATATGAACTCATTGATTAATCATAATAATAACCTGTTGAAAGAAAGTAAAGAGATGCATACATTCATCACATTACATAGTTATTACCGTGGTTCACCCCCTCCTGGGATACTTCCACAAAAATTTGGCTCTTGGCTCTTTTATTATGGTAGTTCTGCATTTCCGGCATCGTGCGCCTACAATTCCCCTCTTATGGGTAAGATATAAATGAGGTGAACTAGATCGCACCAGGCTCTATAGCCTGTGAGCTAATCCTCATATCTACCTTCTCTCCTCCTTTCTAGCTCAACAGCTTACAAAAATGGTACATAACAGTTAATATCACATACTGCATCCGCTCATGCGTAACTACAGTAAAAGATGGGATAAAAATACTAACACCCCAAGCTAATACACTTCAACACAACACAGTCAAACCTCCACATGATACCTATGTATATATATTTATACATTTNTACTACATCAGACAGAATGAGTACATGACCATCACTCCCACGTACCATTAGGTATATGGGGAGTCCCCTAGGTCTCCTAAAACTAGCTCTAGATCAGTCACTTAACCACTTGATTGTTATAGTGACATCGAGAACAACACTCGAGAAGATACTCTCTAGTACCTGGGTAATCGGGTAGTACGACTAAGGGTATGGTCGAGCCTCTTTAGTTGGTTCCCTGAGATATTGGACCGAGTACTATTGTTTGACCCCACACATATATCAGAGAGCTATGCATAGGGAAAACCCTTGTCTGTAGGAACCTTGAAAACCCTAACCCTTGGGAAAGAAATAGAAAAGAAAAGGAATAGATGAGATCTATTTCCACGCAACCTTGCCTCATGCATTCTAGTTGCAAAATTCCTACAGAAATTTTCATGTTAACAATTTGGGCAATTCATCACTATAGTATTTTTCACGCCAGAGTATAACTCTACAAGAGTAAAAAAAAATAGTGGTCTTGCCAGCACCCTTATTCGGGACCTATCCCATTGGCTTCCTCTATTCACCCTGATCATTGTGGTATATATCATTCTTAATCCTTTTTTCATGGACCGACCCCCTTCCCAAAACCCTTATTTGGGACCTATCTCATTGGATTCCCCTCTTTTCCATGATCGTTGCGGTACCTATCACTTATTAGATTTTTTTTCTATGGACCCACCTTCCCTTCCCTGCACCCTTATTTGGCACATATCACATTGACTTCCTCTCTTTGCACTGATCATTGTGGTACCCTTCACTCATAACCCATTTTTTGTGTAGACCCACCTTCCCCTTTCCCTCCCGAATGGCCCACACCCACAACCAAGACTTGGATAACTACAACATTGCCTTGGACAAAGTCAATGATAAAACCAGAAAAGATATATTTGACCTTACTTCTAACATTTCTAACATAAATTCTTGGCTCACCCCACTAGAAGAACTTCTAGCAGCAATGAACCACTTGACCATAATGTGTCAGCAATCGTAAGAAGAAGTGAACAACTTGACTGGACTGTTTAATAAATCTCGAGATACCTTCTCTTTTGCACCACCTTATAACCCAGAAGGAACTAAATCCTCACATTCCACATCCTTTCATTCCAACCACTTTTAGTGTGACTTGTGTCTTCCTAAAGTGGAGGTGAACATATTTGATGGCTCAGATCCCACGGGTTGGATCACTCAAATGGAACACTATTTCTCTCTACATGAAATTATTGATGAGTTGGACAAACTTTGTTATGTTGTTATCTATCTAGATCTTGAACGCTGGCAATGATGGCAATGGTGAAAAAAATCACTCCAACGGTATGTGGCTTGGACATAATTTGTTGTAAATATTTATGAATCCTTTGACACCAACATCAACCATTTAGGTTGTTTGACCAAATTGAAATAGTTTTGCATAGTGGAAGACTTTATAGTTTCCTTTGAGCACTTGGATTTCCGCACGAAGGGCATGCCAGATTCCTTTTTTGAGAATGATTTATCAGTTGCCTAAAGTATGAAATCCACACCCACATCCTAATGGCTCGCCCCTAGACCCAATTGGAAGCTACTAAATGAGCTAAGGAAGTGCAACAGGTTGTCTCCTCTTGAACTAGAAAACCCTACTTTATTCCTCACCCTAAACCTCAAATTTTGCCCCTCCTTCCACTCCAATCAAGATCCAAAAATTGACCCAGGTAGAAATGGTTGAATGCCAACTCAAGGGCCTTTGTTATAATTGTCATGACAAATATTTTCTGAGGCACAAGTGTAAGGAACATAAGCTTTTTATGGTCATCTATGAGGATGTATTTGATGAAGAGGTAGAGGCTTCACCTGTGATAGGGCTACCTGAGCCAATCGATCTTACTTCTCCCTTTGACCCACCAGAAGTTGAATCAATTGTTTCACCGAATTCCCTCACTATCTTCTCTGCTCCCCAACACCTCAAGTTAATAGGATACATTAAGCATCAGAAGGTCTTCATCCCAATTGATAGTGGAAACACCCATAATTCTATTCATTGTTGCATTTCCCAAGAAACCAATTGCTATATCAGTGCAGTCAACAATTTTCAAATCATGATTGCCAATGGCAGTTCCATGAAATGTGGGGGGCATTGTGAAAATGTGTGCCTCCAAATTGGTCAGCACCACTTGAAATATCATATGCTTTCTATCAACCTGGGTGGTTGTGACATTGTGCTCGGTGTGAAATGGTTACGCACGCTCGGCCCCATCCTCATGAATTTTAAGAAATTAACCATGCAATTCCAACAAGAGTGTTGGTCTCAACTACTCTCTGAGTTATTGAACCAGGGTTCATGTCATTTGGGTTTCCAACAAAGCCTCTAAAACTATCGGCCCTTCTGGTAAACCAGAAGGAAACACAATGCACAGAATGCATTGCGCAGTCTCACCTGAGATAGCTTTAAATGGGTGGTTGTAAGACTCAAGTGTTTCCATCCTAGGATTGAGTATGAGATAGGGGTTTATTAACCAAAGCCATGCACTACGAACTATGAGGGTAATCTACCTATTCCTCATGGGTGCACATTCCCATTACACAGTGTACTTCCCAAGCAACATATTCATGTTCCATAACAATATATGAACTCATTGATTAATCATAATAATAACCTGTTGAAAGAAAGTAAAGAGATGCATACATTCATCACATTACATAGTTATTACCGTGGTTCACCCCCTCCTGGGATACTTCCACAAAAATTTGGCTCTTGGCTCTTTTATTATGGTAGTTCTGCATTTCCGGCATCGTGCGCCTACAATTCCCCTCTTATGGGTAAGATATAAATGAGGTGAACTAGATCGCACCAGGCTCTATAGCCTGTGAGCTAATCCTCATATCTACCTTCTCTCCTCCTTTCTAGCTCAACAGCTTACAAAAATGGTACATAACAGTTAATATCACATACTGCATCCGCTCATGCGTAACTACAGTAAAAGATGGGATAAAAATACTAACACCCCAAGCTAATACACTTCAACACAACACAGTCAAACCTCCACATGATACCTATGTATATATATTTATACATTTNTTCACTCATAACCCATTTTTTGTGTAGACCCACCTTCCCCTTTCCCTCCCGAATGGCCCACACCCACAACCAAGACTTGGATAACTACAACATTGCCTTGGACAAAGTCAATGATCAAACCAGAAAAAATATATTTGACCTTACTTCTAACATTTCTAACATAAATTCTTGGCTCACCCCACTAGAAGCACTTCTAGCAGCTATGAACCACTTGACCATAATGTGTCAGCAATCGCAAGAAGAAGTGAACAACTTGACTGGACTGTTTAATAAATCTCGAGATACCTTCTCTTTTGCACCACCTTATAACCCAAAAGGAACTAAATCCTCACATTCCACATCCTTTCATTCCAACCACTTTTAGTGTGACTTGTGTCTTCCTAAAGTGGAGGTGAACATATTTGATGGCTCAGATCCCACGGGTTGGATCACTCAAATGGAACATTATTTCTCTCTACATGAAATTATTGATGAGTTGGACAAACTTTGTTATGTTGTTCTCTATCTAGATCTTGAACGCTGGCAATGGTGGCAATGGTGAAAAAAATCACTCCAACGGTATGTGGCTTGGACATAATTTGTTGTAGAGATTTATGAATCCTTTGACACCAACATCAACCATTTAGGTTGTTTGACCAAATTGAAATAGTTTTTCATAGTGGAAGACTTTATAGTTTCCTTTGAGCAATTGGATTTCCGCACGAAGGGCATTCCAAATTCCTTTTTTGAGAATGATTTATTAGTTTCCTAAAGGATGAAATCCACACCCACATCCTAATGGCTCGCCCCTAGACCCAATTGGAAGCTACTAAACGAGCTAAGGAAGAGAAACAGGTTGTCTCCTCTTGAACTAGAAAACCCTACTTTATTCCTCACCCTAAACCTCAAATTTCGCCCCTCCTGTCGCTCCACTCAAGATCCAAAAATTGACCCGGGTAGAAATGGTTGAATGCCAACTCAAGGGCCTTTGCTATAATTGTCATGACAAATATTTTCTGAGGCACAAGTGTAAGAAACATAAGCTTTTTATGGTCATCTATGAGGATGTTTTTGATGAAGTGGTAAAGGCTTCACCTGTGGTAGGGCTACCTGAGCCAATCGATCTTACTTCTCCCTTTGACCCACCAGAAGTTGAATCAATTGTTTCACCGAATTCCCTCACTCGCTTCTCTGCTCCCCAAAACCTCAAGTTAATAGGCTACATTAAGCATCAGAAGATCTTCATCCCAATTGATAGTGGAAACACCCATAATTTTATTCATTGTTGCATTTCCCAAGAAACCAATTGCTATATCAGTGCAGTCAACAATTTTCAAATCATGATTGCCAATGGCGGTTCCNCACATTCCACATCCTTTCATTCCAACCACTTTTAGTGTGACTTGTGTCTTCCTAAAGTGGAGGTGAACATATTTGATGGCTCAGATCCCACGGGTTGGATCACTCAAATGGAACACTATTTCTCTCTACATGAAATTATTGATGAGTTGGACAAACTTTGTTATGTTGTTATCTATCTAGATCTTGAACGCTGGCAATGATGGCAATGGTGAAAAAAATCACTCCAACGGTATGTGGCTTGGACATAATTTGTTGTAAATATTTATGAATCCTTTGACACCAACATCAACCATTTAGGTTGTTTGACCAAATTGAAATAGTTTTGCATAGTGGAAGACTTTATAGTTTCCTTTGAGCACTTGGATTTCCGCACGAAGGGCATGCCAGATTCCTTTTTTGAGAATGATTTATCAGTTGCCTAAAGTATGAAATCCACACCCACATCCTAATGGCTCGCCCCTAGACCCAATTGGAAGCTACTAAATGAGCTAAGGAAGTGCAACAGGTTGTCTCCTCTTGAACTAGAAAACCCTACTTTATTCCTCACCCTAAACCTCAAATTTTGCCCCTCCTTCCACTCCAATCAAGATCCAAAAATTGACCCAGGTAGAAATGGTTGAATGCCAACTCAAGGGCCTTTGTTATAATTGTCATGACAAATATTTTCTGAGGCACAAGTGTAAGGAACATAAGCTTTTTATGGTCATCTATGAGGATGTATTTGATGAAGAGGTAGAGGCTTCACCTGTGATAGGGCTACCTGAGCCAATCGATCTTACTTCTCCCTTTGACCCACCAGAAGTTGAATCAATTGTTTCACCGAATTCCCTCACTATCTTCTCTGCTCCCCAACACCTCAAGTTAATAGGATACATTAAGCATCAGAAGGTCTTCATCCCAATTGATAGTGGAAACACCCATAATTCTATTCATTGTTGCATTTCCCAAGAAACCAATTGCTATATCAGTGCAGTCAACAATTTTCAAATCATGATTGCCAATGGCAGTTCCATGAAATGTGGGGGGCATTGTGAAAATGTGTGCCTCCAAATTGGTCAGCACCACTTGAAATATCATATGCTTTCTATCAACCTGGGTGGTTGTGACATTGTGCTCGGTGTGAAATGGTTACGCACGCTCGGCCCCATCCTCATGAATTTTAAGAAATTAACCATGCAATTCCAACAAGAGTGTTGGTCTCAACTACTCTCTGAGTTATTGAACCAGGGTTCATGTCATTTGGGTTTCCAACAAAGCCTCTAAAACTATCGGCCCTTCTGGTAAACCAGAAGGAAACACAATGCACAGAATGCATTGCGCAGTCTCACCTGAGATAGCTTTAAATGGGTGGTTGTAAGACTCAAGTGTTTCCATCCTAGGATTGAGTATGAGATAGGGGTTTATTAACCAAAGCCATGCACTACGAACTATGAGGGTAATCTACCTATTCCTCATGGGTGCACATTCCCATTACACAGTGTACTTCCCAAGCAACATATTCATGTTCCATAACAATATATGAACTCATTGATTAATCATAATAATAACCTGTTGAAAGAAAGTAAAGAGATGCATACATTCATCACATTACATAGTTATTACCGTGGTTCACCCCCTCCTGGGATACTTCCACAAAAATTTGGCTCTTGGCTCTTTTATTATGGTAGTTCTGCATTTCCGGCATCGTGCGCCTACAATTCCCCTCTTATGGGTAAGATATAAATGAGGTGAACTAGATCGCACCAGGCTCTATAGCCTGTGAGCTAATCCTCATATCTACCTTCTCTCCTCCTTTCTAGCTCAACAGCTTACAAAAATGGTACATAACAGTTAATATCACATACTGCATCCGCTCATGCGTAACTACAGTAAAAGATGGGATAAAAATACTAACACCCCAAGCTAATACACTTCAACACAACACAGTCAAACCTCCACATGATACCTATGTATATATATTTATACATTTTGGGCTCTTCATCTGTTTACAAAGAATTACAAAAACACTAACCCTACCAATGTTAGGTCTTCCTCCCATGCATGCGTGTTGCTCTTCCTCCAACTATCTCTTTCTTTGTGCACGCTTTCTTACATGTGCATGTGTTGTTCTTTCTCTAGTTGTTACTTCCATTTATGCACACTTTATTTCCCACGATCATCCTTCTTTCCACTTCGGCCTGGTGCCAACAGGCCCCCAACACTGACATGTGACTCGTCCTGAGTCACTTAATCTTTCTGAGCTACCTCGATCTCCTCGGTGATCATCTGGAACTTTTCCTTCAGCTCTATTGCTTTTGTCAATGCCTGCATGGTTTTCTCCCTAATGGTATCCACTACCTGAACTGTCACTTTATCGCTCATTAATCCTGCACTTTCTTCCTATGTCTGTGTTATATATGTTCTAGCTCCTTCTGCATGTGCGAGTACTTCTGCTACCCGTTCCTGTAGTGGTTCTATTTGAGCTTGACGCTATTGTTTGTGCGTATGTGTCGTGATAAGTTATGTCTACATCTTCTTCAGCTCTTGTGTCCCCTTGATGCGTTCTGATATTGGTATGGTATTTTGTATCTGTTTGAGTTCCTGGATCGTTGCATTGATCATTTCCTCTTTCTTGTCCCAGCATTGGACTGCGGATCCTCCTCTAGCCTTGTCCAAAGTTGTGCTACTTTATCGAACAATTTCACTGCTTTTCTAACCAGTTGCTCTATCTCGTGCATTTGTGTCGTTGCTTCCTGCTTCCTTTGCTCCTTTACTGCCGGTGGAGTTGTTGGTGTGAGTTGTTCTTGGAGACCCTCGATCTCCTTCTGATAACGATCAATTGCCTGCGCAATTTGGTCGATCTTTTCTGTGGTTGGGAGTTCGTTTCCTTGCACAGTGCTTGGAAGCTTCCCAAAAATTTCTCCCACTCTTCGTTCTAGTTCGTTCCTGCGTTCTTTCTCCTCCCAAATTTTGGATTTGGCCTGCTCACAATATTTTTCCAACACTTCCCACTACTTTGTTTCTTTTTGTAGCTCGACTAAGTTTGTATGTGTCATAGAATGCATTTTGTGGTCGATGCTAACCTGCAATTTGTATAGTTCCCTTGATGGCATCCTCATCAAGACCAATTGGATGTGGTCCAAATCCTTCAATTGTGTCTGTCCCACGTGTTAGCACCCTGTAAATCTGCTCGGTTTTCAAACAGACGATAGGGGTAACTGTTTCAACCAGCTTTAGAGCTGAGGCACTAGCCTGCCCAACTTAGAGAGGCCTCTCTCGTGTCACTTGATATATCTATGGAAACTGGTGGCTAGATTTGATTTGTTTGGGAGATTTTTAATAGAGTTGTTGGCGAAGAAGAGGGGAACACTATGGGCTATGGAGTCAAAATTCTAAAAATGAACAAAGACAATGCATAGACTGATAGAACTCTCCAGAGGACAAAGGATAAATAAGGTGATGAATCTGAGTTATTCTTGAAATAAAAAGATGTGTAGGAAGATAAAGAAGACAAATAATTGCATCAGAGCACTACGCAAATGAATTCTGAATTAGCTAAGAAGAAACATACACAGTTTAAATTGCTTGGGCCGAGAGCGTCCCAAGACGAATTCTGGGCCTTTAACTCTCCAATTTAAACAGAAGACAGTGTAAGTGGAATTAAAGAAACATAGGAAATACACACTATTAAAGAAGACAGAACTCATATCACAGCCAATTAGAATATTTTCATAAACAATTCAAAATGATTATGCATATGTATTCAATTCAGTCCCAGAAAAATTACAATAGAGTCCAAAACCACCATAAATGTGCCCTTGCACTTCTGCCCCACCTTGGCTAATTCAAGCCTCTTAGTACTTATACCATTTGATAAAAAATAACTGAAACTAAAATGTTTCAGCTTCTATAATAGTTTTGGATGTCAGTTTCAGTATACGAAATGACTTACAATCATTAACAAAAAGAAACGTTTCACCATCATGAATAATCTCTCTGATCGCTCGACTGTTTCAAATACTCATAGAATAATGCCCAAGGTCCCTCCTTTTATAGGTGTCTATTACCATCGGGGTTTGGAGAAAAGCAGTTTTAGATGAACCACCCTTAGCCCCGATGTGTCTCAGAGAACGTCGCGTGTCCATGATTTAAACCAGGGCAGTTTTCCCTGGTCCACCCCTTGTCGGCTAATTCTTTCTCTACTTCGATCGTCGAATTATACCTCAGTTGTTGATCTAGGTCGTTTCAAGATCTATGGTCAGCGTCTTGCTCGACGAATTTGACATCGGAGGTTGAAAAAGGTGGTTTTGGTTAGACAACCCTCCTTTGCGATATACTTCTAAGGGCACCACGCGTCCCGCAAAAAATCGTGACGGTTTTCCCTGGCTCGCCCTCGACTGCTTAATATTTTTGCTAGTTGTATCTCTGATACACGTCTCGGTCGTTGATCCAAGCCGCCTTTGAGATCGATGGTCGGCTGAGCTTTATTCTTCATATCTCTACTATTTTTTCCAAACATCACCAGATATAGATGGGTCCTCTAAATTTATCACAGCTTTGCAGTGATTTAATCCATCATAAAAATTTTGAAACTTGGACACCAGCAGGGAATTATATGGTGATAACACCACGAATTCATCCATTCTCAGCATGCTAGGGTTTATGTAGACCATTGTGTGTGCATGTAGTATTGGAAGGACTGGGTCTCGTTCTTCTACCTCCATTCTTTCATTGGTCTGTGTTGTCGATGGATCTATGCCTCTACTGCTACTTGCTCTCTGGGCATCCCCGAGTGTCATGAGGATCTGTCCCATTTCTGCCATCTCTTTTTGTATTTTATCCCTGTGATGTGTTGTGTGATCGAATTCTTCTGCTAGACAATCCTAGACCATTTTGGCGATCATTTCTCCATCATCCTCCATGATCGTATATTCTGGTGATGCTCGTTGTGCCTTTGATTTCTTTCGCGTGCTTGTTGTCTGCACAACTTCTCTTTTAGTTCCCCTGGTTCTTGTGTGTTGGGATTTGGGGCGGTCTCCTACGCTCCCTTAGCTTGTTTTGACTATTCGTTAGTCGCTTTCTACCCCTTATGGATTCCTATATTCTTTGACCCTTCGTCTGCCTGAGTCATCTTGTTTTGGCTCGTCCTTGGTTTCTTGGGCACTGGGATTTGCGTAGGCTGTGTTTCCACCTACGTTGCCTCTCCTTTTATTGTTCTTTTCGGTACTTCCTGGGGAATGGATGGGATTCTCCATTCATCAGGCCATTCATTGATGACCATGTCGATGTCACCCTTTGTGATGCAGTAACGCATCTATATCCATTGTTTATCTGGATCCTGCCTTGGTTGTATCCACATGGCTTGACGTGTATCCCAGAAGTTAGTGATATCTCCATATCACGCGACAGCCTCTAGTGTTATCCTCCATGATCATTTGATATCTTCATGTATGTCTCGTAGGTATGCTTCAAATACGATTCCATTCTCCCTCTTATGCCTGACCTGTGGCCTAGATTTCAGTAATAGATATCTCGCTCCCACTGGCTGCAGTCTAGTACAAAAAATTACATACTCTGGTTCCCATGATCCCATGAAGGCTATGAGGGTGAGCATCCATGAGTAATGGAATTTTGTACCGAGTTCTTTCCCATACTTGTAGTCCACTTGGAACAAATTTAATAGATAAGGCACCCAGCTCACGGAGGTGCCTTCTGCGAACTGAGCTGCAACTGCGATGACTCTTGTTGGTACTTCAACTTTGTGGCATTTTCTTAACAAGTTACAAGCTAAGATCTATGTTGGATCCACTAGTAATCCTTGTTTGCAAACTATGTGGCCCAATAGTATCCCAAACGTTGTCCCAAATATTCATTTCTTGATATCCAGTGATATCTGGCACTGACTGCATCATTCCAACATTAGTCGTAACACTTCCACATGGTGTTTCAATAGAGTGTAAACGGTCCAATCATCCAAGTATACTTCGAGAAACTGATGGATGAATTCTTTAAATGCTAGGATAACCACTCTGGAGAATATGGTGGGTGCATTCTTTAGTCCAAATGACATGACTGTGTACTGATAAGATCCCCATTCTGTCACGAACGTGATCTTGTGTCTATCCTCTCGTGCTATCTTAATTTGATGGTAGCCTGAGAATCCACCAGTGAATGAGTAAGCTTTGTGTCCCCCCACATTGTCTAATACTTCATTCATAAATGGTGCAGGGAATGGGTCGTGTAGGCATGCATCGTTCAAATTCCTCAAGTCGACTCAGATCATAATCCCTCTTCCTTGTTTCTTGTCCTATACTACCATCGGGCTTATCCATTCTGATTCCTTGACTGGTTCGATTATGCTGGCTTCGAGCATCCGGTCGATCTCCTCTTTAACTTTATGTTTATATATGGCGTTCAGTCTATATGTTCATTGTCTAATCAGTCTCACTTCAAGTCTGAGTGGTATCTTCATCTCTCCCAGTTTTCCTCCTATACCCTTCATCACTGTAAATGTAGTAGGAAACAAGTCGTTGTATTCGCGCAACAACTATGTGATTGTTTCTATTGTTGGCTCATCCCAATAGTCTCCAATGTTGGCCATTTTGGGATGTTCATTTGTTCCTACGTTAACTCTCTTTACCTTGATTGGCACGAAAATCACTTTGGATTCTATGGGTGATCCCTCCAAATCTCGTTCGCCTTCTACTTCTTCAATCTGAATATCACGCGGGTCATCTTCGTTTGGTGATTCCTCATGTACATGGTAACATGACAGTGGTTCCTTGACTGTCTGCTTATTATGTTGTTGTTCTTCTGTGATAGTTTCTATTTCTGGTTCTTTGATGAATATTACTCCTCTTATCCGTTTGAGGGATGCATCTATGTTGGGGTTCTCATGCTCGAATGAGAAAGTGAGTGCGAAGTTCTGCTGCAATATTCACCATGTTTTAGTTCCTTTGCACAATTCCTAGTCTGTGTACTAGTTCGTTGGTATGTCCTCTAAAGTATGTATGAAGTGATGAGGTCATTCCTCAGGTGGTGTCATTTTCCATAGAGTTCTACATGCCTCCAAGTGCTCTGTTTCCATCGTACTTATGTTGTTTGTTGTTTTTATGTTCTGCATCGAACCTTATGCACAGTAACCGCTTACATTGATACTAGTATGTGATAGTCATTTTTTGCGCACCCCACCATCTTGCGGGTGTGGCTTTGAGTGCTAAATCCAGTTCTTGTAGCCTCTGGTTCTCTAATACATAGTCTTCATATTATGTCGAGAATGTTTCCAAATCATTTAGTCCATGGAAACTGGGTGGTTCTCTGATTTCTATGCCTATCCACCGTACTGCGCGGTCTATTCTTTCACATCTTCTTGTGTATACTTTGTGTAGTCTCTGATGGAAATTTTCTAACCCGGTGTCTGAGTCTCTTGTGCATGAAGTAATTCTCTGCCAATTGAGTACCCTGTCTTCAGTTGGGTTTACGTAATCCTCATCGCACGTAGTTGTTCTGTACAACTGGTCGATCTCCTCTAAGTCCAGGCAAGTAGGTTCTATGAACCTCTCCCCTTCTAATGGGTCTAGTGGTGCTATGACCCTATAATCTCCAGATTCAAATGTCATTTTTCTTGTTTTTAAGTTAATTAAGGCATGATTTTCAAACACCCAATCCAAACCGAGTAGTGTTGGGTACGGTGTTGTGCCATCTACTATTTCGATGACTTCAAAGTTTGCTTTAGTGTGCACCCCATAAAGATCTATTGTTACTCCTTTCAGTCTACCTATTGGTAGGACTCTATGTTGGTTGGCTAGTTTTAATTGGACATTTGATTATCCTAATGTTGGCTCTCCCATGCATTTTCAGGTCTTCTTGGGTAGCACATTCACTTCAGATCCTAGGTCTAGTATAATGTCTCCCATATTGAAATCCCCAATGTTAGCATTTAGTCTAAATTCCCTACTTGTTCTTCTTCGGGTGTGTAGGTGATTGACGGTTTTTGGTTCTATATTTTGTTTCGTCTCCCTGCTACATTTCTCTAGTATGTTTTGCAATATTTTCATAGATGAAGGATCACTTAATACTTTTACGCATGATTGCAAAAATTCTTTGATAGTACTTACTTGTCCCTTGGGTTGCATTTCGTTGGTATGATCCAACGATGGTGGCATTTCATATTCTGGGGCTTCCTTGATTGGTTGCGCAGTTGAAGTTGATGTTGCATCCACCTTATGAAATTATTGTCTAGCTTCCTTAAAAGTCTCCTTTTCTTTGGGTGCATCAAACTGCTTCCTTGGTTCAGTGTTCTTCTTTATCCATTGGTTCTATGATGGTTCCTGTCGAACTGCGTCATTTCTTGTTTTCGTTCCTCCAAGAGTGACTATGTTGATGTTTCGTCTGTCGTCCCTTGATTCGGCTGAAATCCATTGAACATTCTAATTGTTTTGGTTCCTATTTTCTTGGATGTTTACTAATAATGTCGGACATTCCTCTGTATCGTGATTCGATGCACAACAATACATACAAGTCACTAGCAACAGTGGACATTCTCATGCATAATCTCCTAGTTCTTGACAAATGTGACATGTGATTGGACCTCTGCCATGTCTGAAACCTCCTCTCAATCGTCCTCCTCCTCTATATCCTGCACGATCACCTCTCGGCACATTATACTGTGATGTCTGATTATATTGCGCGATATTGTACTGGGGTTGTGTCAGGTTGTACTGCGGTTGTACATTGTTGTAGGGTTGTTGCGCAGTATTATACTATTGTTGAGCAGTGTTGTATGGGGATGGGGCTTGGTTGAAATGGGGAATTGCTTGCCCATTCATCATTTCGTCCTGTACTCTATATGCATCTGATGTTCTTTCCCGCATCAGCTCCATAGTTCTACAATCTTTGTCGTCGTGGCCCACTGACTTACAAAAGGTGCAATATGAATTTTTTGGAACTCTCTGGTATTTCAGCATCATCGTGCAGTGGTAAGGGTCGTGACCCGGTTTCTCTCATATTTCACACCATAATCCTCCCTGTGGTAGTGGGTTTGGCATACCTATTTCCATATACTATGCGAATGTTGGGAATTTGTTCTTGTGGTGTCCTTCTATCCTGCATGTGGTGCATCAAACAACTTCTCGTTTGTCCTTGTTCTTATTTGGCTCAACTGAAATGTTAGATTCTTCAAATCCTCCTTAAATTCCTCAATAGTTGGGTATGTCTGTCGATACTGGTTCTCTTCTAGTTACAAGAATGCCTGTAGAGCCTCTGCCTACGTCTGAAACTTATGTCGTCGTAAGGGATATTTTAGATGTGAGAGTAGTGAGTTGACAAACAAGTGTCGGTACTACATCTCGGTCATAAGGTATTTTAGTTTTCCCTTCAATCGCTTGAATCTCTGATCAATATCCCATACAGACTCTCCTGGTTTCTGTCTTATCTCAATCATCTCGTTCACGTACTGATCCTCTGAGCTCGGCTTCTGGAAATCATTAATCAATAGCTTCTTAATGTATGTTAGTTTCCTCATCGTCCCAAGGGCATTGTTTGTGTCTACACTCATGTACCATTCTAGTGCACGGTCTCTTAGTGTGATTGCTAACTGCATGAGTTTGGTGTCTTCATCAGTGATCTATTTTTCCTCCCAGATCTTTGCGCAAATGAACAAGTGCTTCTCAGGATATTTTGTTGTTTCTCCTCGAAATTTCGGTAACCTGATAATGGGATCGTGTCCCGCCATTCTAAATACTAAACTGCTACCTCCACCGCACGGTGTAGATACTTAACTAACATAGCCTGAATTGGCTCCTCCAGTTTTTTCTCCTACGGTAGATGTACTTCTTGTTGTCGGACTTCCTCTAAACTTTGGTTGTCTAAATGGTGGTGTTCTCTTTGGTGTATTAGTCACACATGGGTTTATGGGTTCCACACTGACATTAATATGGATATGATGGTTGCCTTCTCCTCCCGTTCTTGGGCCTCTTGTTTTCCTCTCATAAGTTGTGCACAGGATTTCCTCAATCTGCTCCACAACCCGGAGATCCTCTACCTCTTCCTCATCGCTTTCCAAGCCCTCCCTCACGGCTACCTCTCGCTTCTTGGTATTTACCTTATATTGGTAGGGTACTCCACTACGGGTCATTCCTGATGACGCCAGGATCCACTGAAGTTGGTCGTCATCCATCAATATCGAGTCCAAGAGTTCCTCCTTCTTGCCTTTATCCTGGCATTCTTCCATTTATCCTCTCTCTGT